>JAJGOT010000509.1:362500-616410 GCA_022457155.1 Cladopsammia gracilis | reverse complement strand
AAATAGTTAAATGTTAAAACAAGAAACATTTTCGAGCTGATGAAAATTACATGGACCTTGCCTCAAACCAGTTCAAACATGAATCGTCAGTTGAGTCGGTTTACGAACAACGGACGTACAACGCATTTGAATTTAGGAGTGGCATTCATATTCCTCAGATCTTTTAAGATCTTTTTTAAGATATTTTAAGATCTTTTTGAGATCTTTTTTTAAGATCTTTTTGAAATTTTTTGATCTTTTGAGATCTTTTTTTTTGCCTTATATGCTTAAAAGCATGTAAGGCATGGAGCAGATTTGCATAAAATTTATTTAAAAAATGATGACTTTGCACAAAAATACCGAAACAGGCTCAGACGTGCCAGCAGCATTTAACGTAATGACTAAGGGCCTGTTTACATGCTGGAAGGGTGACCAGTCTAGGGGTCTCCCGGCTCTGTTGTTTCTTTGCCGATTGCTCTACATGGAAGACAGGGTCACCCGCCTACCCGGGTCATCCAGTCTGCTTGCTATGGTCACCCTTCTAGGCGAGCGATCATTTTCCCATGTAAACGTTGAGCCAAGTGTAACCCGCCTACCTTGGCTAAGTTTACGAGTACGTTTTTCAGGTTGTTAACTTTCCTTTGAACTAAATGCTGAATCAGTAGAGTTGAATCAAATGAATCCCATTTTCAATTCTTGGCGAATAAGGCCCGTCCAAATGAATAAACATAGATTTCCGAGGTTAATATATAATGTGCTCACACAAACGTTTCTCCACATGGTTTTGCTCGGTGACCACGCCATGTGCCACAGTCACATGACTAAATATGGGGCAGCCATGAAAAAAGACTAATAACCACATGATTATAACTATGATCTTTAGGTATTACTTGGCCGCGAAAAGCAAAGACAATTAAACCATAAACAAGATTAAAAACAAAAATGAAAATCAAGCCGAAGAAGAGACTCTCAGCAGCCTGTACTCATGCGCATGCGTAAGAAAGTAGCAGTAGCAGTAGCAGTAGCAGCAGCAGCAGCAGCAGCAGTAGCAGTAGCAGTAGCAGTAGCAGTAGCAGTAGCAGTAGCAGCAGCAGTAGCAGTAGCAGTAGCAGTAACAGTAGCAGTAGCAGTAGTAAAAGTAGTAGTAGTAGTAGTAGTAGTAGTAGTAGTAGTAGTAGTAGTAGTAGTAGTAGTAGTAGTAGTAGTAGTAGTAGTAGTAGTAGTAGTAGTAGTCGGGGGTTGAACCCCTGGACACCCCCGGGGAAATCCCGGGAACATGCGGAGAATAGTGCATTTTTGTCCTTTTTTTGCCCCGCGGGCCAGTGACATTGATTAGTTTTGGAAGCGAATAGGCCAGACTCCCGGGATGCACCCCCGGGATTTGCACGTACAATAAAAAAGTTGCTTCCTTGTCCAAGGGGCACATTTGTGAAGCCTACTATCACAAAATGGTGGCAAGAGATTATGAGAACCAAATGCTCTGCAGATATTTGAAGTCTAAGGGCCGATTTACACTGTACAACTTTGTTGCATGCAACACGCTTACGGCATGCTTACGACACCTGATTTACATGGAGTAATTCGTGTTGTAAGCATGTCATAAGCATGTTTTAAGCGTGTCGTATACGACAATGTTGTACCGTGTAAATCAGCCATAAAAATGTAATATTAGCTTTGATAACCAGATTTTGAGACCTTTGAAAACATAGAAAGGGATTGGTCATGAGATTTGTGCCGTCCTCAGCTGCTGAAATACTCAGATTTTTTCGGCCAATGTTGTTAATGAGTTTCGAACTAAGGCAAAACGATCACTTTTCTCAAACATAAAATTCCAGTTATTAAACAATTTGTGTTACTTGAATGGGAATATATTGAATAACAATATACAACACAGTCTACTGATGATACATATGAGTGAAATCTATGTTCCAAGCAATGATGCTAAAAAGAGGGTCGTGAAGGGGTAAAATGGGAGCTGGGATTTGCCTTTTTTTAGAGGCTTGGAAATGGGATTTCGGCACTGGGACTGGGATTCATGAAACAAAAACAATAGAAAAATGGGAATGGGATTTCAATTTGAGCAACACAGGCTGTGATTGTGGGATTTGAGCTGGGATTTGAAAAAAACAATTTGCTGGGAAATGGGATTAAGACCCCCCTTTAACGACCCTCTAATAACCTGATCAGTTGCTAAGAAACCTGAAAAACTAGCCTTGCGACTACCGGTGCAATGCTTTCAGTTATCCGCCAGCTTTTAGGCCAATTGGAGAGCTGATGTTTTATTCTGAGGTTCACGATTAATTGTGGTAAGGACGGACCAAGCTGTCACATTTTGTACCGCAGACGCTACGTCAAGATTAGTGCAAGGAGAGCAAAAAAAAAAAAAAAATAGACAAATTTGTCGGTTATTACTACACATGTACAGTTAACCTCGTTCCCAGGGTCCTCCTCTTCCCGCCCACCAAAAGTGGGATGAGAAGGACCCTGGGAACGAGGTTGATAAACAGTGAAAATAAAGGTATGCTGCCTTCTTAACCCCTTGGAGAGGGGTATTTGGCGTGTGTTTTATGCCCTACACACCTCGGGGGATTTAGCAGGTTTTTGTTTGATTGTGTAAAGAAAATCCCGGGTGTCAACCCCAGGGAAAGCCAATGATAAGTGCGTTACACGGTTGAGTTAAGACTCGATTCAACGCGAACGTGCATATTACAAAATAAAAGTAATAAAATTAACTATACATGAAAATCTAATATATAAAAAATCTTAAGGAAAACTAACACTGTTAAGTTAATACCAAATAACATTACATAATTACAGTGCGGCTACTGTTACCGGGGTCACCCAGACAATGTTAACCAATCACAAAGCAGAACAGGAACAATAGATTCCAACATTTTGTACTTCAGCCTAAGTATTAGTAATTATCAGCCGGGAGTTGAACCCGGGTCTCCTGATGACCGGAGAGATGCCTTAACCACTAGGCCACTGAGACAACCACACTTACACAAACACAAACAACACATTTGTGGCTTCATAGTGGGAAGCTCTTGGGAGACATTTACACAAATTCTGCAATTAGGGTCGCGTCACTTTACCCAGTCGTTCAGCGATTCACAGTCCACTCCCCAAGGAAATTAAATTACAAATTAGTGTGGGAAGTGAGATATGGACAACTAATTGCCTCATAATGTATATATCAGGGTCGTAACGAGGTATATGGGATCAGGGATCAAAGGCCTAAAAAAGGGTGGGATCAGGGATCACAGCCTCGGATCCGGGATCACAGCCCTCGGGATCGGGATCAACGTGTTTTCCATTGACTCAAGGATCATGCAAACAAAATTTTGTGGGATCAGGGATCAAAATTTTCATCACTTTTGGGATCAGGGATTAAAAATTTGCGTAAAAATACGGGATCAGCGATGAAAAAATATACCTCGTTACGACCCTGATATATATATATATAACTACAGGTGAGTTCCACACTGATGTATCCAGAATAGTGCTCGACAATAATGGAGCGGTTATAACAATGTATGATTACTCACAGTTGTTTCATATAGACTTTAATACAGTTCTGTTTCGTGGACCGATGTTGCGTCGGTCTACTCATCAGTTAAATTCTCTAACTGATGAGTAGACCGACGCAACATCGGTCCACGAAACAGAACTGTATTAAAGTCTATATGAAACAACTGTGAGTAATCATACATTGTTATATATATATATATATATATATATATATATATATATATATATATATATATATATATATATATATATACACTCATCAGGGGATTGAATCCCCTGATGAGTGGGCAACCACGAAACAGGCTTGTCGGGATGAAAGCGTAGTTTATTTTTTTCTTTCCTCCATAAACATATACTTCGCTCTACATTAATGTATTGAGCACTGTTTTACGAATATCCAGTTCTACACTACACGTATTTGAATTTAGGAGTGGTATTCATATTCCTGAGATCTCAAGTATGTAAGGCATGGATCAGATTTGCATAAAATTTATTAAAAAAATGATGACTTTGCACAAAAATACCAAAACAGGCTAACATGTGCCAGCAGCATTAAACGTAATGATTAAGGGCCTGTTTACATGCGGGAGGGTGACTAATCTAGGGGTCACCCGGCTCTGTTGTTTCTTTGCCGTTCGCTCTAAATGGAAGACAAGGTTACCCGCCTACCCGGGTCATCTTCTCTGCTCGCTAGGGTCACCCTTCTACGAGAGCGATCATTTTTCCATGTAAACGTTGTCACAAGGGTCACCCGGCTACCTTGGCTAAGTTTTCGAGCGCGTTTTTCAGGTTTTTAACTTTCTTTGAACTAAATACTGAAACAGTAGAGTTAAATCAATTCAATCCCATTTGCAATTCTTGGCGAACAAGATCCGTTCAAATGAATAAACAGAGATTTTCGAGTTAATGTGAACATACTCACGTTTCTTCACATGGTTTTTCTCGGTAACCACGCCATGTGCCTCGGTCACATGACTCCACATGGGGCAGCCATGAAAAAAAGGCCAATTACCACATGATTATAACTATGGTCTTTAGTTATTACTTGGCCGCGAATCAGCCCAAACAATGGAACGCCAATCCCTCTAAATATCGCGGTTCTCGGCCAAGAGTATCTAGAAAAGCTAACATAATTAAACCATAAAAAAGATTAAAAACAAAAAAAAGAAAGTCAAGCCGATTTAGCACTTTCCGAACTAAACGTTTCTTTCTCTCTGAGGATTTCTGATTTACTTTCTGCAGTCTCTACTTCTTCCAGAACTTTCTAACATTAATGAAGGCAATTTTCAACCAGTTCACGGGGTGCTTTCAAAATGATGACAAATTGATTTGCATGCGGGCGATTGTTAACATTGAAAGCGAGAAGTATACTTAACTTTGTTATGAATGATAATCTGTTGCTGTTTTGGAATCAATTCACTCATTGTCTTACAACAAAATGACACTTGAGATAAATTATAGATTTTTTAATCAATATCTTTGGAAGAAATTCCAGAAAGACAAGCGCTGATTGGTAAAAATAACGGCATTGTTTTCAGCAATTTATAGATTGTCACCCGCCTTGAATATGCCTAAATTTGCATATGTGCATGGAAAAAAAATAATGAAAAGGGACAGCGAACTTTAGCTCGGTGCCTTTGTCCTGAGCAATAATTAGAAAGAAAATATAATATTGCGATTTTTTCAGGTTAGCTGAAGATTTACTGAAAGAAAGAGTCTTTGCTGAAGCTAATTGTACATTGCATTAATATACGTAAACGGATACTTACCACAAGGTTGTTGTTACTCTTTGATAGGGTCCTGTATAACAACCAGCTGAAGGAGTTACCACAAGGTGTCCTCATTATTCACGAGTATTGTTTTCAAGTTTCATATGCACGTGCAAAACTTTAACAAAAAAATTATTTGCATCGAACAGAACGCTCGATTGCTTTCCGAAGAATTTTCCGAAACATGCTAATAACTGGCTTGCGTTACGAATATCAATGACAACAGTACTGATGAAAACAACATCAGAAGCAGTGTTTCTGCATTTCGTTTATAAATTTCCAAATTGGGATATGTTCTTGTCCTCAATTTTAAAGAGACCCTCGGTATGGCTGCATTACAGCGTGATAACGCGACATCGAGTGCCTAATGTTATACTAAACAATTCTCAAGCCAGCCATTAGCATGTTACGGAAAATTCTTCGGAAAACAATCGAGCGTTCTGTTCGATGCAAATAATTTTTTTTCTAAAATTTTGCACGTGCATATGAAACTTGAAAACAATACTCGTGAATAATGAGGACGCTCACTTGTAAACACAAAATCTGCATGAAAAAATTGGTACATTGGAGGCCCTATTTTATTGCCTTGCATGTCTTCAATGTCCTTGAAACTAGTGTGAACATACTCACGTTTCTTCACATAGTTTTTCTCGGTAACCACGCCATGTGCCTCGGTCACATGACTCCACATGGGGTAGCCATGAAAAAAGGCCAATAACCACATGATTATAACTATGGTCTTCAGTTATTACTTGGCTACGAATGAGCCCAAACAATGGAACGCCAACGCTCTAAATATCGCGGTTCTCGGTCAAGAGTATCTAGAAAAGCTAACATAATTAAACCATAAAAAAGATTAAAAACAAAAAAAAAAAGAAAGTCAAGCAGAATTAGTACTTTCCGAACTAAACGTGTCGTTCTCTCTGAGGATTTCTGAGTTACTTTCTGCAGTCTCTACTTCTTCCAGAACTTTATAACATTATTGAAGGCAATTTTCACCAGTTAAAAAAAAAAAGATGGCGAACGGAAAGGGTGACGTTAAAAGCGCTCCGGCGAAACGAACGTTTAGAGATGTTCCATCAACCCCTGGGAAAGATGGACAAAGTCCAATGCGAAAGCCACATAAAAAAGCAAACGATGAGAAATCTAGCGACTCGCAAAACGTTCCAGCTTCTTTGAAAGCGGACATTGTAGAAGCATTCAATGCTGTGCTGGACACGAAACTTGAGCAGCTGGCTTCACGTCTGGAAAGTATGATGAGTGCCAAGATTCAGGAGTTAGAACAAAAGTTCAGTAATATTCAAAGTGAAGTTACACAGCTAAAGGAAGAGGTAAATGAAAGCATTAGTCACGTTGAATATGTCATGAAGCGCGACAATGATTATGTCTGGGAGTATGCCGTGAAAAACGAGCAATACTCTCGAAAAAATAATCTGAGAATCCATGGCCTGGAGGAAGAAGACGGTGAAGATCTAGAGGAGAAATTTGTTAATTTCTTACAAGACAACCTTGAAGTGGAAGTACGACGAGAAGAAATTGAGATTATTCACAGAATTGGCCCAAAGAAAACCCGAGCAGGAGATCAAGGATCAAGGTCAAACCGACCTGTCATCGTAAAGCTTCAATCAAATAAAAGTAAAATGAAGATTCTGTTAAAACGCAAGCTACTAAAAGGAAAGGGTTTCGTGATCAGCGAGGATATGGCGGATGACATGGCTAAAAGGTTAAAGGAGTTAAAGAAGAAGAATTCCATTGAAAGTGCATGGTTTTCAAATGGTAAAATTAAATACAAACAGTCTGGCAACCCGCTGGTAAAGGAATTACGAGGCTGGTTTGACCTTGGAGATATGGAATAGAATGAATAAGACCTTTTGTAGTAAGATACCTCTATGTCTATAATTAATTATGAGCAGTTCTATTTTAGATGATTCATTACCTTTTTCTGAACTAAATAATGATGAATTGCGTAATTACATAATGAAGATTTCAAAGGAAACAAATCCTAGTTTCATTGCGAAATTGCGAAATTTAATCTTTAACCCGTTTTCATTAAGTGGTCGTGGTAAATCACACTTAATGCTTAACTCTGATTTAGATCCTGACCACAATTATTACAAAACAATCGTAAATTATATTGATGCATGTGACTACCATGATGAAGATTCTTTTAAAAAAATGACAAGGGATGCTAATTCAGAATTTTCAATAATGCATCTAAATATTCGAAGCATAATGAATAAGTTTGATGATTTGAATACATACCTAGAGACTTTAGAACACAAATTTTCGATTATTGGACTTTCAGAAACATGGCTAAATTCGAGTAATGAAAACGATTTTCCGTTACTAAATTATCAAAACATAGGAATAACTAGGAAGAATAAACAAGGAGGGCGTGTTTGTTTATACATAAACAAATCCTACCAGTTTAGGGAACGATTAGACCTAACAAAGAATGTAAACGATGTAATAGAATCACAAGTCATTGAAATAACTGCTAAGCCAAATAACATCGTGATTGGTATCATTTATAGACCTCCAAATGGTAAGCTTGAAGAATTCAAGGAGTGCCTAGCTGACCTATTGCAAAAATTAGATTTGGAAAACAAAAAATGTTTCTTAATGGGAGATTTTAACCTTGATCTATTGAAAATTGAAGAGAATCAGCACATCAAAGATTTTACTAATATGATGTTTTCTTCAGCATTTTATCCACTTATTACTAGACCGACAAGAATATCTAATACGAGTGCAACACTAATTGATAATATATTTGTTAACAGAATAGAAGAGAATTATAAATGTGGTATCTTATTTACAGATCTTTCAGACCATTTACCAGTGTTCTTATCAACGAATAACTCACAACGGCTCAAACTTCGAAGTGAAATAAATGTTAAACATAGGCTAATTAATGATAAAACGATAAATCAACTCTGTCAAGATTTAGAATGTGAAGACTGGAACGAAATCTACAGTAAAACTGATGTTCAAGATGCTTATGACTACTTTTATACTAAATTATATCATTTATTTCATAAGAATATACCTCTAGTAAAACCTAGGAAAAAAGTATATGACAACGGTAAGAAAATACCATGGATAACAAAAGGAATCTTAAAATCAAGGAAAACTAAAAATAAGTTATATAAGAAATTTATAAAGAATCCAAATAAACAAAATGAATTAGCTTATAAGACGTATCGTAATAAATTCAATAAAGTCAAAAATGTAGCCAAGAAGTGCTACTATAATAAGGAGTTCAATGAGCACAAAAATAATTTAAGATATCTATGGAAA
This sequence comes from Cladopsammia gracilis, assembly GCA_022457155.1. Lineage (NCBI taxonomy): Eukaryota > Metazoa > Cnidaria > Anthozoa > Scleractinia > Dendrophylliidae > Cladopsammia > Cladopsammia gracilis. The sequence continues at coordinate 607,831 of JAJGOT010000509.1, read as the reverse complement.
CTAATAAATGAAGTCATTAACAAAAGCAAATGTAAACCTGAACTACCGGATTGTTTTATAGGAGATGAGGAGACATCAATAATTGATCCCACAGAGATAAGCAATAAATTTAATGAATATTTTATTAATGTTGGACCAAATTTTGCCACCAAAATACCAGGAAATAATGATGAGGTGTCAACCTTTCTAGGTGAAAGACTTATAAGTTCGATGTTTTTGGACGCAGTGACAGAAAATGAAGTCGATTTTGAGATATGGCATCTAAATGGAAACAAGTCTTGTGGTCATGATGAGATACCACCTAAATTAGTTAAGAAAATTTCTAAGTATATAATCAAACCATTAGCTTATATATATAACCAGTCGTTTCTTACTGGTATAATTCCTAATGATCTGAAAGTTGCACTTGTTACTCCAGTATTTAAAGCAAACAACAAGGAAGAATTTTCTAATTATAGACCGATCTCAGTTCTCCCGTGTTTTAGTAAAATATTAGAGAAATTAATGTACAAAAGACTACTTAATTATCTTGAAAAGGAAAACATATTATTCTCTAGTCAATATGGTTTTAGGAAAAAACACTCAACTAACTTAGCAACTATTGAGCTTATGACAAAAATATCCCAAGCAATAGACAACAATGAATACACACTGGGAGTATTTTTAGACCTTGCAAAGGCATTTGATACCGTAAATCACGAGATACTATTAACAAAACTCAACCATTATGGAATAAGAGGAATTGTAAATGAATGGTTCAAAAATTATTTGACAAATAGGAAACAGATAGTTAAATACAAGTCGCATAAATCAAATAGTATGACAATCAAATGTGGAGTGCCACAAGGTTCTGTTCTTGGGCCTCTATTGTTTCTAATTTACATGAATGATATTTCTAAATGTTCAAAGACCTTATCATTCATTCTCTTTGCTGACGACACAAATTTGTTTTACAGTCATAAAAATGTTGGTGTTTTATGTAACACCATGAATCAGGAACTACGGAAAATTATATCTTGGCTCTCTATGAATAAGCTATCTTTAAATGTGAAGAAAACACATTTTATAATTTTTAAACCTAAAATAAAGAAACTTAACCAATCTATTTCAATTAAAATTAATGATCAGGAGATTGAAAAAGTAAATTGTACAAAATTTTTAGGATTATATATAGATGATGAACTATCATGGAAATATCATATTGACCACATTACAACAAAAATATCAAAGATGACGGGAATAATGGCTAAGGCTAGACATTATTTATCAATTAAAACTTTAAAAACAATTTATAATACTATGATATATCCATACTTGACATATTGTAGCACTATATGGACAAGCACGTACCCTACCAGGCTTAAATCAATATTCACAATACAGAAAAAAATAGTAAGAATAATGACTTTTGCAAATTACCGAGATGAATCAAAGCCACTATTTCTATCTCTTGATATTCTTAATATATATGAGCTGAATATGTATTTGATAGCACTTTTTATGTACTCTTACTTTAACAATAATTTACCAGAATATTTTAATAATTATTTTAGATTAAATAAAAGTATACATTGTCATGATACTCGATCAGCATCAAATATTTTTATAGATTACAAAAGGACAAACTACGGAAAATTTTCATTAAAATATAGGGGGGCACAAATTTGGAATAATTTGCCTAAAAATCTAAAAATATCCAAAACATATAATTCTTTTAAGAAAAGCACAAAAACTTATGTAAAAAATCATGCAAAACACTTTGTTATGTTAGATTAAGAATGTAGTCATCTTATTGCTAAAACAAACCCGTATAACTTTTACATTTAGAATGATTATCCATCTGCTGTTGTAATTAGTATATAAATGTATGATGGGGATCTTCCTAGAAAAGCTCAATAGAGCTTGCTAAGATCTCCTGCCATTATATGTTTTATACCAGCAGAGATTTAACTGTAAAATGAAACCAATGTAATATAATGGACAAATAAAATAAAAAAAAAAAAAAAAAATGGGGGGCTTTCAAAATGATAACAAATTGATTTGCATGCCGGTGATTGTTAACATTGAGAAGAAAACTTAGCTGTTGAATGATAATTATGTTGCTGTTTTGGAATCAATTCACTCATTGTCTTACAACAAAATGACACTTGAGATAAATTATAGATTTTTTAATCAATATCTTTGGAAGAAATTCCAGAAAGACTAGCGTTAATTGGTAAAAATAAACGGCATTGTTTTCAGCACTTTATAGATTGTCACCCGCCTTGAATATGCCTAAATTTGCATCAGTGCATTCATTTGCATGCACTATAATGTGGCAGGGAAAGAAAACAATGAAAAGGGACAGCGAACCTTAGCTCAGTGCCTTTTTCTCGAGCAATAATTAGAAAGAAAACATAATATTGCGATTATTTCAGTTCAGTTGAAGATTTACTGAAAGAAAGAGTCTTTGCTGAAGCTAATTGTACATTGCATTAATATACGTAAACGGATACCACAAGGTTGTTCATCGCCAGAAATCTCGAACCAAAGTGGGCGGAGATCATTTGTGACTCACTCGACCATATCAATAGGATTGTATTGTATTTCAGAATATCTGATTGGTCGGGTGGCGAAATGGAGCTGTCTGCCTGTCGCGTAATATTTTTTATGACCGCTCGCGTGTAGGGGAAAAAGCGCTTTTTCTTTGCTAAACAAGGTTTCTTTAGCTATTTGTTTGGCAAAAAAGCGAAGCTTAAGGTTACAGTGTACCTTCAGATCGAAAATTTCTTGAAAATTTTTTTTTGACGTTAAAATAAAGTTTACAGAATGAACTTTCATCCAAAAAAAAAAAGTATCGAAAAATAGTGAAAATTGACGGAGAAATGACGGTATAACATTTGCGGGCGGAGTTTGTTTATTAAGCGATATGTTTTTTTAAGCGCCGTTTTCTCAAAGTTAATTTTTCGCTTGTTGGGGACACTTTAAAGAGTTACAACTCAAAGGGAATTTGTTCGATTTTCCTTAAATTTGGACAGAAGCTAGGCTAACATATAATCAACGAAAATGTGTCGGCGAATTTCTTAATTCCGAAAACTTTTTCGTCAAGAGGCATTTCCGTGCGATCATTCCAATTTTTTTCTCCCCTTTTCGAAAATATTCTGTAACTTTTCACTGCAATTGAATATGGAAAATCGCCGACACGTTTTTTTAGCGCTTCGTGTCCGGAAACCTGAGAACAAATCAAATTAGCAAAATATAATAATCGCTTTGAGTTATAGCGTTTTAAAGCTGATTCGGACGTTCGAATTTAGACGTCGTAAAAAAATTCGACAATTCATTTTATTACCAAATGGTTTCCATATTTAGATAGCCAGCTCTATAAGCTTTAATTTGATATCTGGGTTTAGGTATGTTAAGTGTAATCTTAAGACGCTAGAGCTGTTATACTGGAGACACCCCCGAAGGTACACTGTAACCTTAATACACAAATAAAACGACGTCGTCTATCGAGGGCGAGATGTTATACTAGAAAGAGAGAATAGACCGTTTTTGAAACAACAGACAGAAGTCACGTAATATTTACTGTGACTTCTCCAGTTGAATTTCAAACTAGTCCGCCAAAATTCAACCATATAGGAACAAGGCTAGTTTCTAGTCCTTATGGGATCTAAAGAATGCCTGGTCAATATTTTTTTACGAAATGGCGTCTCCATTTTAAACAACGAATTCGGCGAGGTTTTTCACAAGTATGCGACCTCGAATGGCGACACGAAGTGCTTATTGCGAACTCTATTATTGCATAAATTGGATTTTAAAAACCGAGCCGAAATCATGGCGAAACTGCCAGATATTTTGCACAGAAATGGAGTGATGTTGGAACTTATCAAATGGATACAAACTAAGGTACGTGGCACTCATTCACCGGCACAAAATGAAAACAGAATTCGGGTCCGCTGAGATCTTTGACTCAGACGCCTTCAAAATGGCATCGTAAAATATAACTTTACAAAATTCGCAAAACCGAACCGAAATTGAAAGGTTTTATACCGAGGGAACCTCCGAAACAAACTTTGGAAAGGTCTGTTCAAAATGAGATACGGAGCAGCTTCTGAATTGTAAAACATTTTAATCGTCGTAACTTTGAAAATTATTTCCCATACATTTTTTGTAAAGAGATAATCAAAACAGAGGCCCAAAATTTCTAAGTGTCACGCTTCAACTGCGCATGTCGATTCAAAATTTCTGGCGATGTGTTACTCTTTGATAGGTTCCTGAATAACAACCAGCTGAAGGAGTTGCGACAAGGTGTTTTTGATAACAATACTAACCTGTGGTACCTGTAAGTAATACTCTTCTTTAAACTATAAAACATGAGCTTAAATTACGATGTAATAAATTTTATCTGTATTAATCAACATCTTCGGAAGAGTTCAGTATCGCTATCATGTATATCAGTATCATTCAGTACTTTGGATAGATGACCTTATATTACGAGCGACATGTCCAAAACCTCAATTAAAAACTTGCTTCACTGATTAGTGAAAATGGGCAACGACTAAAAAGATGAATTATATATTCTCCAACAGCAAATAGTTAAATGTTAAAACAAGAAACATTTTCGAGCTGACGAAAATTACATGGACCTTGCCTCAAACCAGTTCAAACATGAATCTTCAGTTGAGTCAGTTTACGAACAACGGACGTACAACGTATTTGAATTTAGGAGTGGCATTCATATTCCTGAGATCTCAAGCATGTAAGGCATGGATGAGCTTTGCATAAAATTTATTAAAAAATGATGACTTTGCACAAAAATACCGAAACAGGCTTGATCATTTTTCCATGATCATTTTCATTTCATTTTCATTCCAGACGTGATCATTTTTCCATGTAAACGTTCTCGCAAGGGTCACCCGGCTACCTTGGCTAAGTTTTCGAGCGCGTTTTTCAGGTTTTTAACTTTCTTTGAACTAAATACTGAAACAGTAGAGTTAAATCAATTCAATCCCATTTGCAATTCTTGGCGAACAAGATCCGTTCAAATGAATAAACAGAGATTTTCGAGTTAATGTGAACATACTCACGTTTCTTCACATGGTTTTTCTCGGTAACCACGCCATGTGCCTCGGTCACATGACTCCACATGGGGCAGCCATGAAAAAAAGGCCAATTACCACATGATTATAACTATGGTCTTTAGTTATTACTTGGCCGCGAATCAGCCCAAACAATGGAACGCCAATCCCTCTAAATATCGCGGTTCTCGGCCAAGAGTATCTAGAAAAGCTAACATAATTAAACCATAAAAAAGATTAAAAACAAAAAAAGAAAGTCAAGCCGATTTAGCACTTTCCGAACTAAACGTTTCTTTCTCTCTGAGGATTTCTGATTTACTTTCTGCAGTCTCTACTTCTTCCAGAACTTTCTAACATTAATGAAGGCAATTTTCAACCGTTCACGGGGTGCTTTCAAAATGATGACAAATTGATTTGCATACGGGCGATTGTTAACATTGAAAGCGAGAAGTATACTTAACTTTGTTATGAATGATAATCTGTTGCTGTTTTGGAATCAATTCACTCATTGTCTTACAACAAAATGACACTTGAGATAAATTATAGATTTTTTAATCAATATCTTTGGAAGAAATTCCAGAAAGACAAGCGCTGATTGGTAAAAATAACGGCATTGTTTTCAGCAATTTATAGATTGTCACCCGCCTTGAATATGCCTAAATTTGCATAAGTGCATGGAAAAAAAATAATGAAAAGGGACAGCGAACTTTAGCTCGGTGCCTTTGTCCCGAGCAATAATTAGAAAGAAAATATAATATTGCGATTTTTTCAGGTTAGCTGAAGATTTACTGAAAGAAAGAGTCTTTGCTGAAGCTAATTGTACATTGCATTAATATAAGTAAACGGATAATTACCACAAGGTTGTTGTTACTCTTTGATAGGTATCTGAACAACAACCAGCTGAAGAAGTTACCACAAGGTGTTTTTGATAACAATACTAACCTGCAGCGTCTGTAAGTAATACTCTTCTTTAAACTATAAAACATGAGCTTAAATTGCGATGTAATAAATGTTATCTGTATTAATCAACATCTTTGGAAGAGTTCAGTATCACTATCATGTATATCAGTATCATTCAGTACTATGGATAGATGACCTTATATTACGAGCGACATGTCCAAAACCTCAATTAAAAACTTGTTTCACTGATTAGTGAAAATGGGCAACGATTAAAAAGATGAATTATATATTCTCCAACAGCAAATAGTTAAATGTTAAAACAAGAAACATTTTCGAGCTGACGAAAATTACATGGACCTTGCCTCAAACCAGTTCAAACATGAATCGTCAGTTGATTCAGTTTACGAACAACAGACGTACAACGTATTTGAATTTAGGAGTGGCATTCATATTCCTGAGATCTTTTAAGATCTTTTTAAAGATCTTTTAAGATCTTTTTGAGATCTTTTTTTTAAGATCTTTAAGATCTATTTTATCTTTTTTGATCTTTTGAGATCGTTTTTTTTTTTGCCTTACATGCTAAAAAGCACGTGAGGCATGGATCAGATTTGCAAAAAAATTATTTAAAAAATGATGACTTTGCACAAAAATACCGAAACAGGCTCAGACGTGCCAGCAGCATTAAACGTAATGACTAAGGGCCTGTTTACATGCTGGAAGGGTGACCTGTCTAGGGCTCACCCGGCTCTGTTGTGTCTTTGCCGTTCGCTCTACATGGTAGACAGGGTCACCCGCCTACCCGGGTCATCCAGTCTGCTTGCTATGGTCACCCTTCTAGGCGAGCGATCATTTTCCCATGTAAACGTTGAGCCAAGTGTAACCCGCCTACCTTGGCTAAGTTTACGAGTACGTTTTTCAGGTTGTTAACTTTCCTTTGAACTAAATGCTGAATCAGTAGAGTTGAATCAAATGAATCCCATTTTCAATTCTTGGCGAATAAGGCCCGTTCAAATGAATAAACATAGATTTCCGAGGTTAATATATAATGTGCTCACACAAACGTTTCTCCGCATGGTTTTGCTCGGTGACCACGCCATGTGCCACAGTCACATGACTAAATATGGGGCAGCCATGAAAAAAGACTAATAACCACATGATTATAACTATGAACTTTAGGTATTACTTGGCCGCGAAAAGCAAAGACAATTAAACCATAAAAAAGATTAAAAACAAAAATGAAAATCAAGCCGAAGAAGAGACTCTCAGCAGCCTGTACTCATGCGCATGCGTAAGAAAGTAGCAGTAGCAGTAGCCGTAGCAGTAGCAGTAGGAGTAGTAAAAGTAGCAGTAGTAGTAGTAGTAGTAGTAGTAGTAGTAGTAGTAGTAGTAGTAGTAGTAGTAGTAGTAGTAGTAGTAGTAGTAGTAGTAGTAGTCGTGGGTTGAACCCCTGGACACCCCCGGGGAAATCCCGGGAACATGCGGAGAATAGTGCATTTTTGTCTTTGTTTTTTTTGCCCCGCGGGCCAGTGACATTGATTAGTTTTGGAAGCGAATAGGCCAGACTCCCGAGATGCACCCCCGGGATTTGCACGTACAATAAAAAAGTTGCTTCCTTGTCCAAGGGGCACGTTTGTGAAGCGTACTATCACAAAATGGTGGCAAGAGGTTTTGAGAACCAAATGCTCTGCAGATATTTGAAGTCTAAGGGCCGATTTACACTGTTCAACTTTGTTGCATGCAACACGCTTACGGCATGCTTACGACACCTGATTTACATGGAGTAATTCGTGTTGTAAGCATGTCGTAAGCATGTTTTAAGCGTGTCGCATGCGACAATGTTGTACCGTATAAATCAGCCATACAAATGTAATATTAGCTTTGATAACCAGCTTTTGAGACCTTTGAAAACATAGAAAGGGATTGGTCATGAGATTTGTGCCGTCCTCAGCTGCTGAAATACTCAGATTTTTTTGGCCAATGTTGTCAATGAGTTTCGGGCTAAGGCAAAACGATCATTTTTCTCAAACATAAAATTCCAGTTATTGAACAATTTGTGTTACTTGAATGGGAATATATTGAATAACAATATACAACATCTACTGATGATACATATGGGTGAAATCTATGTTTCTAGCAATGATGCTAATAACCTGATCAGTTGCTAAGAAACCTGAAAAACTAGCCTTGCGACTACCGGTGCAATGCTTTCAGTTATCCGCCAGCTTTTAGGCCAATTGGAGAGCTGATGTTTTATTCTGAGGTTCACGATTAAGTGTGATAAGGACGGACCAAGCTGTCACATTTTGTACCGCGGACGCTACGTCAAGATTAGTGCAAGGAGAGCAAAAAAAAAAAAAAAATAGACAAATTTGTCGGTTATTACTACACATATACACTCAACCTCGTTCCCAAGGCCCTCTTCTTCCCGCCCACCAAGAGCGGGAAAAGAAGGACCCTGGGAACGAGGTTGATATACAGTGAAAATAAAGGTATGCTGGCTTCTTAGCCCCTTGGGGGAAAGGTATTTGGCGTGAGTTTTATGTCCTACACCCCGGGGGATTTAGCAGGTTTTTGTTTGATTGTGAGAAGAAAATCCCGGGTGTCAACCCCAGGGAAAGCCAATGATAAGTGCATTAGACGGTTGAGTATAAAATAAATGACTATACATGAAAATCTAATATATAAAAAATCTTAAGGAAAACTAACACTGTTAACTTAATACTAAATAACATTACATAATTACAGTGCGGCTACTGTTACCGGGGCCACCCAGACAATGTTAACCAATCACAAAGCAGAACGGGAACAATAGATTCCAACATTTTGTACTTCAGCCTATAAAATGTCGATTACAGAACAATGAAATTTCAACTTGTTCGCTTGTGAAGCTTTTTATGTCGAATATAGCTTTAGCTGGCGTTGACTTTTTGATTTACAAATGTAAAAAATTGAGTATTTTCACATACTACATTTAATGAATGTCATGTGTCATGCAAGTAAGCGAGAACAGATTTCAAACTGTATGAAAGCAGTGAACGCGACGGCTGTTTGTTTGGGCAAATTGCATGCGTGGCCAGCGGATTTGAATTCTTGGAAAAAATAAAAACTCAACCTCCGGCTGTTTCAGTGTTTTGTTTTGCAAATGTTACAAGGCACACTTCCAGCGTAGCATGTGTACGTATTTATTTTCTAACCGTTTGAAAAAGAGCGCTTTTTTTTTATCTCAATTCTTTTTTTTATTAAATTGTCGCCACGCAGTATATATTTCCGTTTCAGATTTTCTTTGCGGTTTGAGCACTAGATTAGCATATTCAATCTCTCATGGCAGTCGTGAAAGTTTTGAAGAAATCATGAGTAAAGTCTATAGTTGTATATGCCGAAAACTAGAAATAATTATTAATGAAACCTCGAACTCTGTGAAAAAAAAATTCTAGTCCGGCGGTTGAGTTTTTATTGTCAGGAATTCATCTCCACGGAGATAACTGAACTGCCGAACTGGAATATTCACAGATTTCCCGGCAGTAAAATAAGTTGGACAATACAAAATTGGTCTATGCGCGTCACAGTTTGGGGCGCCACGAGAAAAGTATTTGGAATTTCGTAAAAGCCCCACACCCTTTAGTGCATAAATATCCAGCAAACATACTGGCCAAGTTTCGTGAAAATCTGACAAATCTACATACCCTATTAATTCATTTGAACAGAGGCCAATTCTCGCAAAAACATACCTCGAGTTTTTGGCCTCGAAAGATTTTCACTGTTTTCACACCTCATTTAAGGTCGCGGGGGACAGGTTCCGCTATCAGTATGCATTTATGAAAAGAGTATGCACGAAGTGCGACGGCTGATACCGAAAATGCGCGAAATATTCATGAACAGGCTCTGTAATGTTCCTGCATCAATAATTGCACGTGCAAAGTGCTGTCTGGTAAAATACACTTTTTACCACAATTGCCGCTTAACTCGCAATCTGATTGGTCGATGCGGGTGGTAAATGAGAGTACAGACAACAGTGCTGACGCTAACATCACGCAATGCCTATAAAAGCGCGCGCTTGAAAAAATAAACCAATCAGATTGCGAAGAAGTTATAGACAACGCTCGCGCTTTCTTAGCAGTCACGTTTTGTAACGAAACTTCGATTTTTTCCCCGTATTCTTTGTTCAAATATTGTGGTAAAAAACAGATTTCCGCCGGTTTTCCGTGGTGTGGACTCTTATTTACCACGATTTACGTCATCACATGGTCAAAATTTGTTGCTGACTCACTCGGCTGCGCCTCGGGAGTCCACAACATTTTGACCATGTGATGACGTAAATCGTGGTAAATAAGAGTCCACACCACGGAAAACCGGTGTAAATTTGTTAAATTTTTTAACGCATTGTTCTTTCCGCATGAAGTGTTGACAATAGCGCGTCGGATTAAAATTAGCAAAATTACCATACATTTATATTTTTTTTAATTCGTGTTTGCTCGGGAAGCCTTCGGAAGCGTAAAAACAAGCAATTTTGTGTCCAAGAATTCAGCGCGGATAGAGAATTTCATCAGTTGACACTGCAAGGAGGTAAACTAGGTGTATTGTAGATTATCATATCTGACTCAAAAATTTTAAATAGGCTTTCAAAGGGAAGATATGAGGCTTCAAATTCTAACATGGACAATTTTACTCAGTTAACAGCTAATAACTTTTAATTAAAGTTAAAAGCAAAAAATCGGAGTCAGATATGACACAATAGACGTTTTGACGGATCAGTGAGTGGGGAAATCAACTTGCTTTGTGTTCTTCTCGAGGAGCAAACTTGGACACAAAACCACGTTTTAAGAAACGATAACTTTAGTGGCTTACAGCATTGCCGCAAAGCGCGATCCCTTCAATATAAAACAATGCTTATGCACTTCCATTATTCGCCAATATCTCTGTTAAATTTTAGCGAAATCGGCTTTAAAATCTTCGCGATATAACGTTTTTCAAAGTGACACCCCTGCCAAAATTTTGCCTTATGAATTTATTCATGGCCAAGTATCCCCGCGACCTTAAGCGGCTGTCATCGTGGTCGTGCCGCCAACCAATGAAATGAAACATAGAACCCCCTGAAGAGTATCGTCACACAGCAGTGTGTGTGAATTCGATTAACCGCCGATTAGTCAAGTTATTCAAAGGGTAAAACCATGGAAAAAACGACGAAGTTTCCCGCAACTGCAAACCCAAATGAGCGGAAATAACGTAACGAAAACGCAGCAAAATTGTCGTGGAAACAAACGAGCGAAAAGGGCCAGTGAGATTTTTCGGGTCTTTCTGCATGTACCGGTATCCATGAACCACTCATTGTCTTCTATTGTTTCTGAGGTATTGTATTTTTGGTCTTGTTTTGCATTTGTATTATTGTCGTTCTTTGTTCCTTTTGTTTTACGTAATATGTGACCGGTACATGCAGAATCTACCGATTTTTCAAAGAAATGAAAACACAACAGACGTGGCCGCGGAAAATTGACCGAAAACACGCTCTGGTATCAGTAGTAAATGCAAGCGAGTAAGCTATTCATTCATTTATTATTCTTTTACTCTTCGCCGCGGTTTTTTTCACTCGTGATCTCTACAATTCTGCAAACCAAAAATTTCCACTTTGGCTTTAATGGTCAAATTGTAAATCTTTAGGAATTGGAGCAAGCGTAGACGACCGTGTGAAACATGGAAAATGGCCGGGGAGAATACGCTATGACGATGCGAAATGCGCTCGCATTGCGATGTAAACAAAATATGCATATAACATGTAATGCGAGATACCGCGGATAAAGTTTAGCGGGAAAAGTACAAGAAAGCGCTGCACTCCGAAATGAGATTATCGGATTATCACACCTATATCTACTTATAAACTATTCTCTTGAAACTCTTTTATAAGAATATCTCGAGTTCTTTTAATAGTTTTGCAAAAACTTCTTTTAATATGTTCTAGATTAATGTTATATCTTTACAGAAATTAAAAAAAAAATTAAATTATGCAAAATGGGACCAAAAAAGGTTTACAGTAACCTTATACAAACTGGGCAATACGCACAAGCATAGAGCGAGCACAGACTTCAAAAAACAACATCTCAGTCTAGAATAATTAGTGTGAACAATTTTGGAATAAGAAACATAGGTTAAGTATGAAAAATAGCCTGCAAAACTTAAAATAAAAAACACAGAAAAAAGGACTACGAATTATTTCAGTTGAAAGTTTTATTCAAATATCTATTAGTTTAGTCTCAAGAACAAAACACGTTAAATAATTATCGCATCGAGGAAACTGTCGGGCACGCAAGCAAATTTGTTTAGCATATGTCGAAGAATTTCTTGCACAATTGCTCGACCGAATGTGGTCGAGCTTTCTAAATATCTCTCAAAAACCACTGATAACACAAAGAAACAGTCTATAAAAAAGTTTCTTACAAAGTAAATGGACATTCAAAAATGTTATTTTCTTTACCGTAGTTTTCCAGGATTGCTTCAAAATTCTTAGAAAAGTCTGCCGCTTCGCGCTTCGAGTATGAACTCTGAAGGAAGACATGTCCTCACGTTATTAGACTTACCACAAGTCCCTTCCAATACTGATTTTCAGTAAGTTACGTTCTTCGTTGGAAGGGGCTTGTCCCACCTGCAGCGCGGGAAATTTACCAGTGGATTTTTCCGCTCTGTTTTTTTTTTATGTCGGCGAATGAAATAGCTTCGTAGTAGTTGAACTCTCGTCCGACACGCCGTCGGACACCATTCGAGTCCGCGATGACCGCGCGCGGAGCGCGTATAATTTGCGAGGTGTCAATCAGTTTTTCGTGCCAACAATTGCGCGTCTGATTCAAATTGTTGCAAATGAAACAACTCGTCCTTCGCGACTTAACTGAATTCCGCGGAAGAATGCGAAGGATGCATAAGAATAAGGAAGAAGGAAGCATAAGAATGCGAAGGTCGACTTGTGGCAAGTCTATTAATTTATGATAAATGGATACTGATCCTCAAAGAAAGATTCCATCGCTTTCAGCTCTCTAACCCTTTAAAGGCATACAAATCTTCTTAAGGACCTTTTCTTTCCATTTCGACATCTTTAGAGTCGTGTTTACATTTTGGTAATGGAAAATAAACGTCTAAAAAATAAGAGTGTGGAGTACAGAAGCGGCCCACATGTGTTTGAAATCTGATAGTCTTCTCCGAGTGACAAACCAGTCCTCTCTAGTCCCCCATACCCCCCCCCCCCCCCCCAGCCTTCTTGAAGCCTTTTATAACAATAGGGGACAGAAATAACTTTCTAGGGGAGGCAGGTGCGAGTTCGCGTACACTAAAATATACGTGCATAAATTTGCATGCACAAATGTGACACCAAAACAAGAATAACGAAGCAGAAACCTTACCTCATGCGCGCTCCGCGACTTGTTTTCTCGTGCACAATTTCAAAGTGTTTTCGTTCGACCTTGAAATAATAACGTGTGCACGCAACTAAAACAACAAACGAACTGGAAGGAGCATGACTGGTTGAGTGAACGGATCGAGTCAAATGTGCGCTGCGTTTGGTTGGTCTAGCAAACGGTGCAAAGCAAATTAAGCGAACGAATTGCGAGCTAAAAAGTAGCTATTCAATATATATTATCTTTTCATATTAGGGTCATTTTCTGATTGCGGAAAACAAGCAAAGCTTGTTGTGATCCTTTTAACGACAGAGGGATGAAACATATCGTGAATAATCAGGTCATGCGAAAATCACTCTTTTTATTTATGTCTCCTTTCCTAGTTGCAATTATTCAAAACGTAAAGATTATGCTACGTCAATCCTTTGGTCAACAGTCGAGCTTTGTTTGCAAAGAGCACAAAAAGAACTGTAAAAACATCCAAGTGTTGGGATAAATTTTGGCCACGCGAGATGGCCGATTTATTGATTAAATCTGACACAGTCAAATAAATTAATTACCAACGATTTGTTCAATTATTAAGCTCTAGCAAAGTTGAGGGCCAAGAAAAAAGGCGCCCAGACTATGAGGCTATGTACTTTTCCGACCAAACTCGTGACCCTTGCTCAATAGATTTTCTATTGTTATGAAAGTCACCAGACAGTCTCGTGATTATTGCTCAGTACTCTTTGTGCGTTGTCGGACCCTACTCACTGCTTTTCCTCACTTATTTACAGTCATAGTTAAAATTTAATAATTTATTTAAAATTAAGTCGACTTAGTGGGCAGGAGTCATAAAAACTTTTATTTGCCGGCAAATAAATTACTTTTGCTACGATTTTTGCTGCTCGCCTGGCCTAGTTTCCGCCAATCCATTACAACTACCAGAAGTCTTTGCGCCTATGACGTCCATATGAAAACGGTATCTTACGGTTGTCTTTTATGCATAGGCGTACGAAGGGGAGGGGCTGGGCAGCCCCCCCCCCCCCCCCCCCCAAGTCGTAAAAAAATATAGTATTATTCAGTTCCGGCAAAACTGGGCGACTTTTCGGGCACCACAGACACAGCAAAAATTACTGAATTATTTTATGATTCAATTTCTTAATTTATTTGTTTTTATTTCGTAACTCACATTACTGAGCTCTATACTACATCGATCATGTCATTCATGTGATAGCTCCATTAGATGCTCACCGCGTGAGCAGGCATAGAACGACACATTTGCGTTGTGGTCCGCCAAGCGGGGTGGGAATGATAAAGTAGACCACGCAGGGATTGAAACTAAGGGCGCGTTTCTTTTCTACGTATTCTTTTTTTAACAACAACAACAACAACAACAACAACAAAAATCTTTATTAGTTAGTTATCATAGAAATTATAATACTGGCCTGCAGGTAGCAAAGGCTAATCTTGGCAGGCCAGTGAAATTAATTACATGATTTAAAATCGCTACACACACCAATTTGTTGAAATAAATAGAAAGGATCAAACAATAGAAGAAAAAAAAAAAACAAAAAGAGAAAACAAAATGGAAAAAAAAAGAAGAAACAAGTGATTGAAATAAAAGAAAGAGAATTGTGAAAATATTAATTAATTACTTTTTGATTTGATTTGATTTTTGATTCTGCCCATTCCAAAACAGAAAACCTCAAACTATTGCACCTATTTCTCTCGTAAAATACCTTAGAGTTCCGATAGTAGCGACCCTCGTTACTTTCGGAATTATCTTTCGTGTATCTGGCCAAAGCAGGAGTGCGCCTGAAGGTGTATGGGTTCAAGGAGGAGGCATCGAGATTCCTCGTGTTTATGAAATTGGCATCAAAAAAGGACTTAGAAGTCTAAGAAAAGAACTGCTAATTCCGAAGGTAACGAGGGTCGCTACTATCGGAACTCTACGGTATGGAAAGAAGTCGCTACTTTGAATATGTGTATCTGGGAAAATTTACTGTGTGAGAATGTAAACAACATAGTTTTGTTAGCGCATTCTGATTTCAGAATGATCAGAATATGTCACAAAAACGCGTCTTAAGTATAACATTTGGCGGCCATCTTGTTTGCGTGGCTGGTATCTGGTCGTGGTCGATTAAAATAGTATGTCTTCGTTGAAGTCTCGTAACATATCTTATCGGAACCGTGTGAAGTGCGAAGAATGCGAGATGTAGAAGCTCATTCTCGGATCGTTCACAGTGGTAGAAAAGTAAAATGTCAGCGAGTGTTAGAATTATCATCATCATGACAAATAAACATGACGTCACGAGTTTCATTCGGGCAAATAAAGTTCAGCACCCCCGACAAAATTTTTCCCATACGCCGATGCTTTTATGTTGAAGATTTTGAAATTCAAAAACAAAATTATTTGCACGCTAAGAAGAATAGCTTACCGAGCTCCTCTGCTCCGTCACAGTTATTTCGTTTGTCCAACATAACTGTTTGTAATTCAAGCGATCAAAGTGTTGGCAAGGGGGAGTGTCCTGCCATTTAAAAGCGTCGCTCCGTGTTTAAAGTGTGCTGTTTGATTCTTACATCCCATAAAAGTAAAGCGATAAACCGCAGGGGATTTGTTTAAGAGCACCAGCAAAAGGATCGTCAAAACTGAAACGAATCTCAATTTCAAATTATAATATAATTATAATTTAAATTATAATTATAAAATAATTGAAATTATAATTAATAAATTAATAATTAATATTTAATAATTTAAATTATATTATAATTTAAATTATGATAAAATAAAAGTTTTAAAAATGAGAAAAGTTTCGGGTCGGTTTTCCTGACTCATGGCTCTAGGTCCTTATCTGTATCGGAATGGTGATTTGTCGACCAAGAAGAAGCAGAAATTCAATTACACCATACAATGATAAAAATAGCGATATTTTCCGTTAAAGGCGTTAAAGTACTTGTCGCACTTTAACGGACAAACTATCAAATACAAAAAGGAAAGGAAGGAAACTAAAGAAAGTTTTTCATCTAAGTAGGCAATTCTTTTATTTAAAGTAATTCGTAAGTTAACGTTTTCGTAAAAAAAACATTTATTTGCTTTAACAAGAGGCTCCTAGCAGCCTTTACTCATGCGCATGCGCATGCGTAAGTTAGTTTTATATCAAATACATAAGATAACAACTATCCGAACAAGATCGTAGCACGCACACCACCTGTGCCACGCCTACTTCAAGAGACAATTTATTAGACAATAGCGTTGCGTTATTGCTACTATATGGTCAGTACATCATAAGCACATTACTCTTAGCTATTGCCAATTTATAATTTCATGTT
This sequence comes from Cladopsammia gracilis, assembly GCA_022457155.1. NCBI lineage: Eukaryota > Metazoa > Cnidaria > Anthozoa > Scleractinia > Dendrophylliidae > Cladopsammia > Cladopsammia gracilis. The sequence continues at coordinate 591,186 of JAJGOT010000509.1, read as the reverse complement.
GACAGATTGTTGCACAACAACCAGCTGGGGGTATTGAATGAAAGCGTTTTTAACAAAACCACTGAGCTTAAGTGGCTGTAAGTGTCATATTACTGTTAGCCGTAAAATCACGGGTATTAGGACATATAGTACTACAGGATTCTGATTAATGTTGGGGCGAATTATTTATACTGGAAAATTTGGACCATTTACAGACTTCATAAAATGTTTATAAATCTTGATTTTACAGACTTGGTACTTTCATCTGTTAAAAACAAAATCTCTGTAAATTCTTTTGACAGACATTTTGTATAGTTTTATTGTCTTGTTCTTTATAAAATGTTTGTGAAATGTTTATAAATCCTAGGAGCTGTAATGAGAGGAAAGACTTACAATTTACAGACTTTACAAAATCTGCCAACAATGTTTGTAAATCTGCTGTTTACAAAGATTTCATAATGCCTAGACTTCTAATATAAAATGTCTGTAAATGGCACTGCGTAATTTTAATGTTAATTCAGTTACCAAATCTCTGTAAATTAATGTGGTCCCCAAGCGGAACATCTAATGACAAACGGGGAATTATGAAATCTCTGTAAATTGACACAAACAAACATAATCTTTCTCCGAATCGTCTAAATAGAATTTTTAAAGCTACATCCAGTGTTTACTCGCATAATCTAAGAATTCAAAATACAACCTTTTCGTTCCTAGACCGAGTACTGAAGCAGGCAAACGAAGTTTTCAATATCACGGTTCTGTTCTCTGGAACAGCTTGCCTTTAAGCGCTAAGATGTAGCCCACTCTTAGCTCTTTTAAATCATGCATTAAAGCGCCATGAAACATGTGTGATATGTGCGCTATATAAGTCTCTGTATTATTATTATTATTATTATTATTATTATTATTATTCATAAAGGATACTTTTAATAGTTTTTAGTATAATCCCGTATAGATAATGAATTTAGTTAGATAACTTGATTTTGTTAAGTAATTAATCTATTGTCGTTGAAGGCTCGACGGAAGAGCATGTATTATGAATTGACAACGCGTAATATAAATAAAGTTTACCTACCTAGCGAGGCATTATAAAATCTCTGTAAATTGACGCAAACGGGGCATTATAAAATCTCTGTAAATTGACGCAAACGGGGCATTATAAAATCTCTGTAAATTGACGCAAATGGGGCATTATAAAATCTCTGAAAATTGACGCAAACGGGGCATTACAAAAATCTCTGTAAATTGACGCAAACGGGGCATCATAAAATCTCTGTAAATTGACGCAAGCGGGGCATTATAAAATCTCTGTAAATTGACGCAAAGAATAAAACGGACTAATTTTGTTTAGCAGAGTAGGCATTTTACTCGATATTTTGAGTTAGTTTACTTAAAATTGAACTTAAATATTTAATTCAACATAGTGAGTTGAAACAACTCCTTAGTTTGAGAAAATCAAGTGAAAGTCACTTTTACTCAAACATACGATTAAAAACTTACTCTCTGCAGTGAGTCAGTGCTTCTCACTCAAATTAAAAATATGAGTTAATTCTTAACCCAATAAAGTGAGTTGTTGGGGGTGCAACAGTCCGACATCTACTCAAACGTGAAAGCACACACATAAGAGATTGCGAGGGCCCTAAAGGGGTAAAATGGGAACTGGAATTGGCCTGTTTTTGCGCTGGGAAATGGGATTTGAGTCACTGGGACTGGGATTTGCTCACTGGGAATGGAAAAAAAAACGTCGTAATTGGAATGGGACAGTTGTCATTAAGCATGTCCAGTCAATGCTTAACTGGTCTTAACTAGTCTAACTAGTTCCCTTAGTGAAACAAAAGAAACGGCAAACTGATCCTTACGGCAGAAAAACAGAAGCAGAATCAGAAGCAAATAAAATAAAATATAATAAAAGTGGAATATAATAGTGCCCAATATTTCGCTTTGCAAAACAAAGCTTCTTCAGGGGCTAGCACTATAAATGATTACAACTGTAAAACCGTTATACAAGTGGTTTTGAAAAACCTAAAGAATAACAAAAACAATGAATATGATTGGTGAAGGGTTTGACGGGTGATAAACTAAACTGACTAGTGATGAGAAAGTTAATGAACTTCGTCGCGTCTGTTGATTCCAAGTGGTTATAACGTCTGGAGTTTGTCTATGCGAAATGCTTCACGCACTTTTCGTACAGAGTCTCTGCTATTACGTATTAATTCCAGTGGTATAAGTTGCATATCCTTACAGGCGCGGATCCAGGATTTTTTTTATGTGGGGTGGCTACGGGTATTTGCTTAAGTCTATAGAACTTTTCATTGTTGCAATGAAAAAGAAAACTGTTAAAGAAAACGGTCTAAGGGGGGGGGGGGGGGTGTGGCTAGCCACCCAATCCACCCCCCTGTATCCGCCCCTGTCTTAGTAGAGTGGCCTGGTAGATTAAAGTGTTCTGATATAGGAGTAGGGCAGCCGAGGTGATGTCGATTCTCTACCAAAGCGTTCCTTTATATTAGTTCGCGTTTTGTTTCTCCGATGTATTGACAATTTTTACATTGGATCATATAGATCAGGTTTTTAGAATTACATGTTATGTGATTATAAATATAACGTTCCTCTTTAGTAGTAAAAAAGTGTATTTCTTTTGGCCTTGTTGAATAAACTGACAAGTCAAACAGCGTGGGTGGTTGCATCTGTAAGCTCCTGCTGTAGGCACCGATCTGATCTCTCTAGCTGGTTGGTTTCCTTAGTTTAGTTTGTAGTAGTTTAGAACCACTTGGAATCAACAGACAGGACGAACTTCGTTAACTTTCTCATCGCTAGTCAGTTTAGTTTATCATCCGTCAAACCCTTCACCAATCATATTCATTGTTTTTGTTATTCTATAGTTTTTTCAAAACCACTTGTACAACGGTTTTACAGTTGTAATCATTTATAGTGCTAGCCCCTGAAGAAGCTTTGTTTTGCAAAGCGAAATATTGGGCACTATTATATTCCACTTTTATTTTATTTGCTTCAGTGAGTGTTCTGTTTTTCTACCGTAAGGATCAGTTTGCCGTTTCTTTTGTTTCGCTTCAAGTATTAATACTGATCTAGGTTTGGAAACCCAAATCCGGCCATTCTCAACGGTTTGTTGCAGTGATCGTGCATTCTGTTTCTTTTTAATTCCCTTAGTTTGGCAAACATCAGAAAACTGTTAAAAGTGCCTATTTTACGGCCAATTCTACGATAGGAATATGAGAATATTTTATTTTTTCACTTGTCTTGCGGTCAACGATATTTGTGTACAGCGGTGCAATCAAGCCAAAAACGTTGAGCATGCATATTTTCATGTTAAAAACAACATGGCAGAATGTCTGCAGGCGACAGGAATGTGAAGTGGCAGGAGCATATCACCTGATATGCGGATGTGAATAGAAAAGAGTTGGTATGAAAAACACTGTTATTTCTCCAGAATCCTGCGAGTGGGAATTTGGACGCTGGGAAATGGGATTGGAAAAAAAACGTATCTTTCAAAGAAAAGATAATATTTCAAAATACAAGACACAGATCAGAGTTCAACGGCGGTATTACTGTTGTATGAGATATGTGTCTTATATACCATCTTTACTTCACATGAATAGCTGACGCAGCATTTTAATATTTTAGCCTTGCCAAAAAAGCTCTTGAAAGAGGTGTTTTTAAAGCCTGGATTTACCTGGAACGGACATTGGAATGATTTCCAAAGAACGAGAGATTAAAAAAATGCATTGAAAAAGCCGTATGTGAGCTCGAAAAATAGAAATGGTGAATACAATGTAAAATACAATACAGTAAATCAAAGGCAATCGAAGGCAATCTTCCGCTTGGTCGCTCGGCCGAGAGGTCTTGGGTGCGAATTGATCATGCGCAAGCGAGTCATTCCTGGCGGGCAGTTCGTGTTGGCGCTTCTTTTAACGAACTCCCATGTTTAATATTACTCGGTTATTACTGTCTTGCTGCTCGCTTTCAGCGCTCAAAACTTCACTTGCTTTGAAAAGACAACTTGTGATTTGAGCCTTTTTCTCGTTTCACGTTTTCTGAATAAGCTGCATGCAATGTTTTTACAAAATATCAACGATCGCTATGCATTCGATTGCTTCCAACCTACATCCATCATCAAGTCAAGTTGGCTAGTCCTCAATAAATGCTACACCAATTCAAGCGCTTCATTCTTGCTGCCCTTGTGATCCCAAAGGTAAGTAAGCTTATGTTAAAAATGTAAACCAGTTTAAATATTATTTTTGGCTACCTGTACTGAAGATTTTCTACGAATTTCAGGGTTCTGTCTTGGTGACTGTACGGGCTCACTTCGCAAGGGATTTCACGTTGTAATTTGTTTAGTCTTTTGTTTTAGTCCGTGTGTATCGGTACACCAGAACAGAACCAATTTCAGCCTGCTCATTTGAATAAATAAGCTTATAAGAAACTAAAACTTGAATTTTAATAATCTTGCAATTCTGTTCAAGTGATGTTTATTTTTAACATGAAGTACCTGTACAGTATTATTTTCTTCTTATTTGCTGGGGCCTTTGGTCGTCCATGCTTAGGAAACCATACTTTACTGTAGGCCATAAGACCAGTGACTTGTTATGTACACATGCTAAATTGTTGGAGGTAAAACCTTTGGAAAAGGCGAACATTGGTCAGTTAATCAGTACCAAAAATGACAATAGTCAGTTCAAGGACGTACAGTATACAAAACATGGACCCAGGTACATGGACCACCTTTAATTTTCGTCAGTTTTAATATAGTATATTTTTTTCTGAATTTTTCTGTCATTATTATAAAGGATGGACTGGGGACAGGGTATAAAACGCAGTCTTCAGTTTAAATAAATATGACATTCAACTTCAAGCAGCCACGTCAAGACACAAGTACTGTAGAACAAGAAGGACTGGACCCAAGGTACTATAATTATGGGATGCAGACAATCCCATGTGCTTTTCTTTGGATTTGTTGTGCATGTGCTGTCAAGAAAATGCTGATAGGCCTGGTGGAGTATAAACAAACACATGTGCAAGCAACCATACTGATGAAAAGACAGTGTCAGATCAAGATAAAGATTGCTTTGTTTATTATTTCTACAATGGAGATGCTTTGTGGATACTTGTGAAGAGCAGTGTTTAAGGTTCGAACATAGCCTCACCTTCCCCTTCCCTCACCGAGAACTCAAACTGAAAACACTGCTCTTCGCGAGTATTCACGAAGCACCTACATGTAGAAACAATGAAAACAATTACATGTAGTATGGTGGCTTTGGCATGTGTTTGTTTATACTCCACTAGACTTTCGTTTTAACCGAATCCAAAAGAAAAGCACATGGGATTGTCTGCATGTCATAATACATGTAATAGCACACTGTACAGTGTAGCTTGGGACTTGGCCCAGTCCTTCTTGTTCTACATACATCAAAGGAAATCTGTGGGGAGAGCACTAAAACTTCACATCATTGCTCGCCTCCTGCCCCAACAGTACCGGCCAAGAATCGGACTGCATACATTGTATAAAATGCAATGTTGGCAAAAGGGTAAAATAGTAGGGAGTTAAATACCAATTGATGTTGAATGTCATATTTATTAAAACTTAAGACTGTGTTTTATACCCTGTCCCCAGTCCACAGCCCATCCTTAAATTGACAAAAATTAGGGGTGGTCTATCAGATTGTCCATGGACCCGGGTCCATGTTTTGTAAACGTCCTCAGTTCAGTATATTTTTTAGTATGATTATAATACATGTACAGCTGTAGTTCACAAATGTCATATCAGATGGCTCTTTGTAAAGAGAAAGGCCCACCAGAAAAGAAGGCAATTTTAATTTGTTGCTGTACATGTATGTTGATTGATCATGTAGCTGTTGCATCTTCACTTATTTTTTTTCTTTAGTCTGTGTGAGATACATGGAATGTTTGCTAATGAGGCTAAAACAAAAATAGAATCAAGGATAGTTTTAAGCACAACATAGGCTGTGCTCCAAATCTACATTATTGGTGCCAGCTTATAAGTTTTGTGAAAAGCCACATGTTTGTACACTTTCTGATCACCCAAGGTCAAAAGTGATACAATGTATGCTATGGGCCACTGTGTGTTGCTAGAGCACAGCCCAACAATGCAAAATTTTACCTTTGGGCAACCAGGAAATCTTTGTTTTTGCACCAAACTTATACTGTATGCTGAGCACCCCAGATTTCAAGTGCTTGGAGTTTACGTCCTCAGTTCAGTATATTTTTTAGTATGATTATAATACATGTACAGCTGTAGTTCACAAATGTCATATCAGATGGCTCTTTGTAAAGAGAAAGGCCCACCAGAAAAGAAGGCAATTTTAATTTGTTGCTGTACATGTATGTTGATTGATCATGTAGCTGTTGCATCTTCACTTATTTTTTTTCTTTAGTCTGTGTGAGATACATGGAATGTTTGCTAATGAGGCTAAAACAAAAATAGAATCAAGGATAGTTTTAAGCACAACATAGGCTGTGCTCCAAATCTACATTATTGGTGCCAGCTTATAAGTTTTGTGAAAAGCCACATGTTTGTACACTTTCTGATCACCCAAGGTCAAAAGTGATACAATGTATGCTATGGGCCACTGTGTGTTGCTAGAGCACAGCCCAACAATGCAAAATTTTACCTTTGGGCAACCAGGAAATCTTTGTTTTTGCACCAAACTTATACTGTATGCTGAGCACCCCAGATTTCAAGTGCTTGGAGATTTCGGGCTCCCAACTATTTTTCTTAGAGCACAGCCTTGATTGTCTAATACTTGTACAGGTGTACATGTATGTAGTCAAAGTTTACAGTTTTTGATCTAAATGGTGACTATTTCCTTTATTTCTTAGAAAACTGAGTGACAAAACTACAGTACTAAAACACGCAGTAATGAAAAAGATGCACAGTGTGCATGTACAATTGTAGAATGGTCTGAGCCAGAGGTATGTGTATACTATCTTTCATCTTGCAGCAATGGAACTTGTTGATTAATTTTATTTTGACTAACCCCCAGCCTGATACATGTACATTGTATTGCAAGTTACAATGCATTGCATCGCCATGGGAATTCCTCTTGATTTCTAACTTTCCCATGCATGTAAGAGTGCATGTGGGCATCATAGACATCAATATTACTGTACATGTAACTTCTGCTTATGGACTCCACCTGTCTCTTTGAGGATAGATTCTGTAGTCATGGTCTCAATAGCACAACCCAGAGTAGACTTTAAACTATGCAGGAGTTGCGTGACTCTGTGTTGTGTTTATACATGTACAGGAGCATAATTCGCACTGTTCTTGCATGTATAATTATGATAGACACATGAACATAAAGCAGTTGGTTTCAAATGAAACTGTGATAATGAATTGGTGGGGGAGTGAAACAAAATGTTAGTGTTATCAGCCTTGTTGTTAAAGTAAATTGCCACCATATATGTATAAAAGGATTTAAAAGGTAATGTTTTTTAGTGCTAGTCCTCAAAACATCAGCCTTAATTTACTGTACATTGTGCGTATCAACAATTCAGTTGATCAAACTAATCTACACGTAAAGAATGAAACAACTGACATTATTCTTCTAACAATTTTTTTTCTAATTACAAAACAGAATAACAGGGTACACTGTAGAAGAAGATACATGTACATTGTAGTGATGATTGCAGTGACACTGTGCATGACAACACGCAAGTAAGTATGTTGTTATGAATTAAGCCCTGAATAAAGAAATAAACAAACAAACACATGCACAAGCAACCATACTGATGAATAGTGTCAGAACAAGATAAAAATTGGTTTTGTTTGTTATTATTTCTTGATGCTTTGTGGTTACTCGCGAAGTGCAGTGTTTAGGGTTCGAACGTACATGTGTAGCCTCACCTTCCCCCCTCCCTCCCCCTTCCCTTACTCACTACATTGTACATATTACCAGCAGGAACACTGGGAAACTAACACACTTTAAGAAAAGTGAGACAGGAAAACTCATTTATAAATTTTTGAGAGCTTGAGCATTTGCACTGACTTGCTGATATTTGAAGTCCTGGGTCAATCAGTTTTTACTTCCCAAGTTGTTTAAGTGTTCACTTTACCCTTGCAGTGCCTCCTTGCACATTAGGAGTAAATGAGTACTGCCACATTACCAGACAACACATGCAGAGCCTTATTTGTGATAACGGCATTCCAACAAGAGGATTAACAGCGTATTTAGAGTTTGCAGAATTCCTCTAGCTTTTGTTTCAATTCATTATTTTTGTGATATGATGCTCTGTTTTCTTAACTTAATGATAACCAATAAATTATGACTCCCTGTACATAGATGAATTCCTTGTGAAAACACTAATCCTACATGTATACTGTCAGTCAAAAATGTAATTTTTTTGGTTCATAATTTATAGATTGAGGACAGAACCAAGGATAACAAACAACCTGATGCTGTTGAAACAGAATCTAGTATATAGTAAGTTGACACATTTATAATGGGATTGATATTTGTGGTGGTTAGATACAGGAAATTCAACATCATTTTGATGAGTTTGTTGAATAACTGATTTATTATATTGCAAGGTTACCCGTTACTAGGCGGGGATGACAACATTGAGTAGGAGAAAAGGCAGGTTGTGAAGCAAGAGCGGTGGCTCTTCAAGGCTGTGGTCTGAGAAAGATTGCAGGAAACCGAAAGCTCTGAACCTGTGAAAAAGCAGGGTGCCCAGCATTATGAGTTTTGTGCAAAAAACTTAGATTTCCTAGTTGATTCAGGGCAAAAGTTAAGTTACCAGGAAACGCCAGGCACTGCTGGAGCAAAGCCTTGTTCTTGTATATCACAAAACCGTAAGTTTTCGACCTACCGTGTGTACAGTGTAGGACGTGGCTACATTTTCCAAAATTTTGAAAAGCTAGTGTGAGACTAGTTGGTTTGATGGAGTTCTCAAACTCATTGTTTAAAATAATTATATTAAAAAATACATAAAATGAATGGGGTTAGTTTCTAGAGAAACTGTGGTGCTGCGTCGGTGGGGGTGAAGCACAAGAATTTGGTTTTATCGACTAAGTCGATAAGGTAAATTAGCCACCGTAAAAAGATTCGAGAAAGCTTTCGAGAAAGCTTTCTCGAATCTTTTTACGGTGGCTAATTTACCTTATCGACTTAGTCGATAAAACCAAATTCTTAAAAAATACATTCTGACTTGAATTATTTTGTTTCCATTCAGATTTCAGCATCCTATGCATCAATTACTGCATTGTTTTTCTGAAGGCCAAGAAACTTAGTGATGTAAAGTAATAAATTTTAAAAAGGAGCTGACCAAATTGGGCATGACTTTTCCAAAAAGGTCAAACATAATTATTCCAAAGAAGCTTTAGTCATAAAGTATAAAAGATTACATTGAAAATTTATATGTCAAATACAATCTACATATGGAAACATTATTGAAGGGAAGTGTATAATAATTTTATATGTTAGGGACGGACCATTTAATTTTTGTGGGGGGGGGGGGGGGGGGGGGGTGGGCAATTTCTTCTGAGCGTGAATTTTTTTTCCAGCATCACTATTTGCAAGAATTTTTTTTTACCTTAATGCTTGATTTTTTTTCATGTGCTTTCTTGTGCACGATTTTTTTTCTCTTAAATTTCTTCTGCAGGAATTTTTTTTGGTAATTGCCCAACCCCCCCCCCCCCCCCCACAAAAATTAAGTGGTCCGTCCCTTAGGCCAAGGCAAACATTAATGTTACAGTTTATTACATGTGATTTTTTATTTATAATCCAACCCAGATAAGTAAATATTAAGTGAGAATTTATTTTAAAAATGCTATACAGTATTGTAGAGCTATTTTCATGAAAGTACAATTGATGAATTTAATGTCTTATTTAATTTTTTTTATAGAAATATTTCCCATGTATCAGACCATTATGTGTGTTGTATTTTAGGTTTTATTTGACAGCATTTAGGTTTTATTTATCAGAATTTTTATACATTTTAATTAAATTATAGAGATTTACATGACTGTAGAGAACAAAATTATTATAGAGAATTATTAGATTTACCTTCTAAAACAATCATTATTTGGAGTTGTAGATAAGATTTGTATGCAGTTTTTCTCCCTGAGATTGTCTATGATTGGTTTCTTTGGGCATACCACTTTTAGAGGAAATATATAGCTTATATCAAGATTTAACAGATTGAAATATATCTTAATGAACACCTTCATGTAACTTTGTTGAAATTTGATTGTGCTGTATAATGAGACTTGAGCTACATGTATGTCACACACTGGGCACCTGTCAGACACCATTTTGAAACATAAGCATAGCAGAGAATTATGGGTATGTAAAAAGCAGTGGATTGAGGGTCAAGTGCTTCTAAGCAACGAAATATGCTTTTGCACAGAGAACCAGTGCTCACTTAAGTGCCCGATAATTAATTCTCAGGCACCAAGTGTGAACTGAGCCTTACTGAAGACCTTTTAATTTCACTTAATACAATGTATAACTCTGGTGTTTAAAATCATACATTTTAAAACAGTTGCATTCCGCTGCCATTAGTTTTATTTGAACTTCAGAGTTAGGGCCTGGTCGCACTACAGTCAAAAACAAAAATCCGCACGTGCAAAATGACATACAATGTAAAAACAGAAACATTCCACAAAAAGCATGTCCCACCGGAGCAGTTTCTTTTGTTTTCCTCGATTTTTGCATAGGTGGATTTTTGTTTTTGACTGTAGTGCGACCAGGCCCTTATTAAACAAAAGGCAGTAAAGTTGTTCAATCCTTTTGTTTAACTGTAGCAACATTTTTCTTCCTACAGCTAGATTTTATTTAGTAATGTAGACATTTTGCAAGAATTTATATTTACAATAAAATTTTAGAAATTTACAGACATTATATGAACTTCTCTGAGACATTTGTGTGGTTTATTTGTGGACATTTAACTAACATTTTATGCAATGTTTCGTTTACTTTTTACAGATATTTTAGTGAGATTTTATGCTATGCGTGTTTCACGCGTTCCTTTTATACATGCTGATTTTACAGAGAAAATGTGGACATTTTGAATAGATATAATGCAATAAAATACATGCATTTTACGAGCATTGTATGTACTTTTCTGTGACATTTTGTGTAGTTTTTTTGTGTACATTTTACAAACATTTCATTAAGTTTTTTTTACTCACTTTTTACAGAGATAATAAGGAGATTTTATATTTACTGGTTTACAGAGATTTTTTCTCGTGCCATTTTACAGAGAAAGTAGAAAGATTTTACAGAGATTTGTTGTTTGTAACATAAAATCTCTGTAAATTTTACACACAATTTACAAGAAAAACATCAAGATTACATACACATTTTATGCGATCTTAGCGCAGAAAATGTACTGTAATTTACAGACTTTACGAAGTTACAAAATCTCTGGGAATGTGCACGTTTACAGAGTTCGTAATTTACAAAGGAAATGTAGACATTTTACAGAGATTTAACTAACTTTAGTGAAGTCTGTAAGTGGTTCAAGTTTTCCAGTGTTAATTTAGCAAAATTCAGAAACAGAAAGATTTGTACCCTGAAAAGAAACGTTTTCGGAGTCCCCATGTTCGCAAATGGCAGATAACAACTGTCCCAACAAGCTTTGCGATCGTAGCACGCACGCCTGGCGTTTGCGCGAGGACAGTGAAAACTGACCGGTCTTACTCTGATTGCGCCTACTTCAGCGGATAATTTATTGGACAGACACTTGCACTATTTCTACTAAATGGTCGGTACATTATAAGCAAATCACTCTTAGCTATTATCGATCTATAATTTTATGTTGACAGGACCTTGAACAACAACCAGCTGAAGGTATTGCATGAAGGAGTTTTTGACAAAACTACTAAGCTTGTTTGGCTGTAAGTAGACATGATGTATTCATTTAATCACGGATATTGAAGCACACTGTAACAGGATTCTAATTTAATGATAAAGTTAATCATTAAACAATAATAACAATTATATTATAAAAGTAATAATCGCTTCCTTGTCTTTTTTTAGAAACTTGAACAAAAACCAACTGCAGGACTTACCTTCAGACGTTTTTAAGAAAAATACCGATCTGAGACGACTGTAAGCAAACCCTTTAGCTACGGTTATCGGACTGGTTTTATGTACAGGGGCGAGTTGCCTAAAAGTCAATGAATGCATTCAGTGCCCGATAATTCTCAAGTCCTTTATGTTACGACACCCGCACAGGCAATTTTTAGGAGATTTTAAATGATATGGACACTAAAATATTTGCAGAATCAATCTTTCATGCATAAAAAACTCTCAAAAATCTACGATTTTCTTGTTGTAGTTTTCCAGAGGAGCGGTTTCGGTTAATTATTAACTTAGTATGTGAAGGCAATTCACTTAATGCTCCATTGTGTTAGCAGAAAAAAAGAAAATTAAAACCAGGAATATGTTATCGAGGAACAAAGAGACAAATATATAGTTTGACCATCACAAAATTGTTTACTAAGCTCACGTTTCGGTCTGGTGGATAAAGCTGGGCTTACCGAATCAACAACAAAATCTACATCATTTGCCTCTTCCCACTAACCAATGAGAACTTGTGTAAAACTGGTTTCTAAAATGGTCCACATTTCATGGCAAAAGGCCATTGCATTTCTTGAAAAGCAAAATTTCGTAGTTGCACCTCTCTATGAGATGTTGAAAAGTGAAATATTTCTGTCATAGGGAAGTGAAGCGCGTTTGTTGTACGATCGTCACAATATTTCTGTTTGCCATTTTGTTTTTCGTTTCGTTAAGCTTGGTTCCTACTAGCGACGTAAGCGGAATCGTAAGCGGAATCGGAATCGTAAGAACCTTGCGATCTAGTGGAAATCAAAACGACGGAAGCGACGGAAGCAGAAGCGGAATATAAAGAAAAGGGAAACCTTCTGATCCTTCCGATTCCGATTCCGTCGCGCTTCCGATTGCGATTGCGACTCCGTTTTTTGATTTCCACTAGAACGTAAGGCTCCTTACGCTTCCGACCCCGACTCCGCTTCCGATTACGTCGCTAGTGGGAACCAACCCTTACCCAGTAGCAGGTGCACATTTCTGTAAGCGATTTTTGTGATTTTTACTCTCCCCTCCCCGGTCAGGCATGGTGATAACTTGAGCACTCCATTCAAGATAGCACCGCACCAAAAAACAAAGCTACCTTTCCAAAAGAAACAAACAAACAAACAAGATAACAGCCGAGGCATGAGGTTTAGATTTAGGAACCAGAATTCCAAATAATTTAAGAGTGGCAATCATACGTGAATTGCGTTGATGAGGATAAACAATGGCTTTACCCACCTACCAGCACTTTCTTTAGAAAGGAAAGTGACATGTCAGCTCAGTTTGTCTTACAAATTGGCTTGGTAAAAACGATTAAAACACAATACTAACAAGCAAGGCCGTGTTTTTTGGATTGAGGAAGTAGGGTAGTTTTGCTTTTGTTCAGTTAGCCGCTATGGCTCAGATAGAAAAGGATATTACCGGAAACGCTCCTTGTGGAAGGAATACGGTATAGTATCGCGCTAAAATAATTCTTGACAAAACAGTGAAAACAAGAGAAAATTTACAAGTGCCTTTTATAAAATGCCTGTCAAAATGTAGCTGCCATTGCAACTTCACCTCGTATTCACTTAAAAAAGCCCTTAATCAATCAAAATGAAGGTGTAGGATTAAATTCACTAGAAAGGTTTTTCAATCTGTTTCTTTGGGATGAAGAACATTCGGAAACCTATATTTTGACACCCGAAAACAAATTTCGAGAAAATGATCGACCTGAAGGTACTCTGCAACTTCAATGTTTTTTTTTGTAGATGTAAAGGGAGCTGAAAAGCCTCTACAGAATATTAATAATCTCATTGTAAACTCTTATTTTTATAACAACCTTTCTATATTAACGTTATTTATATCAACGTTATTTGATATCAACGCTGGGATTGGACAAGAGTTTTTAAAATCTTGTCCAATAAGAATATGCCAAGAACATAAAGTGGAATCCCGATTATTCGAACCAAAACTCGTTTCCCTTGAATTTGATTTCAGTCAATGCCACCTTGGATTTTTCGAACCAATTTCCGTTTACCTTGGAGGTTTGAAAAATCGGGATTCCACTGTTCTTAGGTTGAGATTTTGTTAAGAACGTCTTTACTTTGTCCGGTTATATATATATATAAGAATAAAAAGAATAAAATAACATCTACAAATTTGTTAAGGGTAAATAAAGTCCAACTGAGACCAAAATTTAACGTACAATTTGATTTACTAACGCCTTTCAATAACACGCGAACTCTGAAGTTTAAAGCCCAACTAAGGTTTACGTTTTGCGCTTCCGTCAATCATAATTATGGCGAGAAACATTGGACTCAGAAAACAGAAACTGACAAAATGGATCGAAATCCATCAATCGCAACCTACAAACATGCCCGGCCCTTTTAATTTTCGGGTTCCCCCCCCCCCCCCCCCCCCCCCCCAAAAAAAAAATAATAATTAATTAATTAATTAAGTAAAAAAAAATAAATAAATGAAATGAAATAAAATAATAAGCCCATTCACTCCCGGATCAGCCTTATTTCAAAAACTAGACGTTCTTGCATGTAAGAAGAATAGGGTGGTTATCCTTTCGTATTCTATCGTATTGTATATCGTATAAGAATTTGGACCACAAGCTGAGCCTAAAACATTTTCTCTCCCAGAGGCAATAATCGTAATATGGCAACCCAGAGTGTTACTTTAAACACCGGTCATTTAATTTGATTTCTAACTTAGGAACTGGTTTTCATAGAATCGGTCTCATTTATCGAATGCTGTAACTTGTCATTCAGAAGCCAATAATAAAGACAATGAAATTAACCACCAAGTTGTGATTAATTATTAATTCATTTATTTATTTATTTATTGACAGGAACTTGAATGAGAATCAGCTAAAGTTATTGCCTCGAGATATTTTTTACAACAACACTTTACTAGGAAAACGGTGAGTACACGCAAACATTTCTCAGCCCAATTTTTTTCCCAAATCCCAGCAGTGTCATTCAAGAGAAATCTCAGAGTATGAGTTTTTTTTGGCTGTAACAAAAAAAGGTTTTTTTAAACGGGATTAACCATTTGCAATTTCCGCATTTTCCCGTTAAATTTGAATTTTTAGTAAAATCCATGACGGATGACGTCACGGATCACCACAGCACCACAACCATTATATTTACCTTATCTTGTAGCGCACATCAAAGGCTATCTATTAGACGTAAAATATTTTCGAAATATTGCAACATCGCAAAAATCCCAGGGGAGGTTGCAACCCCCCCCCCTTGTACCACGGTGGGGGTACAGGGGGGCAGGGTGCACCCCTGGTGCTTCGTAGCTGAAAACCTTTTTCTTTGTGCGTGTTTCTTTTTTACTTGATGACGAGAATCAACCGCAAGTCACGCAGTGGCTGAGAACTTCTCGTCGTCGTGCACACGCTGTGTTGCTGTTTGTCTTTATTAGAAGATGGATCGTCTTTCCCAACACATTTAGCATCACTCTTAGACGCTAGATTCAGATGATGTAATATAGGTAGAGTTAAATAAGATAAAATTTATTATATAAGGTTAGATTTAGGTTTATAATAATTAGGTATGTTTATATAAATAATTTTTATTGGATTGTTTGTGATTATAATGTATAAGGTTGTTTTTAAACTTTTTATAACTAATGTATGTAGTAGTCCACGGCTCACTGGAAGAGCATTTTTAAATGAAAGGGATCCCGTGTTTTTTTTTAATAAAGATGATGATGATGATGATGATGATGATGATGATGATGATGAAATACACTGCCCCTAAAAAAAGCCCAAAATAAACTCACTCGTATTCAAAGAAAAATTGCGTAGATACGGGGCTGAGTTGTCGATCGCGAAACCATTCTTCGTTGGATTCTTGTGAAATTTTGCGCCCTGTTTTTGTTCTCGGTAAACCGCATTATCACTAAAGAAAGAAGAATGTGAACTTAGCCTACATACATGCAAAACACACAGTCTACCTGGCCGGCGCAAAAACATTCGCGACAGGAGTGCGACAGCCATGTCTGTTTATCTTTTTTTCTTGACTCGAATTTTTAAAAGTCACGCGGGTAAATTCGAACCCAGTCTGCGCGCACCAGAAGAACTATTTTGAGCCACCATAAGTGCATTTTCCAATGTTTGAAGAACCGGCAGCGCCAAGAGACTAAGGCCCCGTCAACACGTATCCGGATATTTTTGAATCCGCAACTTTTTTGTTGCGGATTAGAAAATATTCGCGTCCACACGTAGCGTATTCGAATCGTATTTGCCGGTCCACACGTATCCAGATTCGCTCTAGCAGCCAGGACTCCTCTTTAAATGTTGTCAAAAAAGCATACGCAAAGGCCAAGTTCAAATCAAAGTTCAACTGTAAACAAGTTATTAGACTAGAAATAAGTCCATGCAGAATTGAAGCGAGAACATTTCGGTCGGCCATGTTGAATATTCGCGCGGTTAAAGACTGGATCTGATACAGTTACGTCAGCGTATTAAAAAATATCCGGATTCGACCGTCCACGCAATGCCGTACTCGTAGCGTATTCAAAAATTTCCACTCTGGAGAGCGAATTAAAAAAGTTGCGGATTCGTGAGCCGAATTCGCCGGATACGTGTGGACGGAAGGCTAATCCGCAACAAAAAAGTTGCGGATTCAAAAATATCCGGATACGTGTGGACGGGGCCTAAGATAACTCCCCGCGTTGCATTACCTTTTACGTCATCTTCACTCTTATTTACCATAGAAATGAGCCAATCAGCGCGCGGGAATTCGCACAGCTCCGACCCGTGTCGTGCTGGCTGTACAAAAACCGTATATCTGTTATGAAAGCTGTCCGCACAAATGAGGATGTACGTGACAATACACCCAGGAAAGCATTTTAAGAACCGGCGCGTCGCCAATGTGGCGACGTCCCTATTACAAAGTGCGAGCGGGGTAAAGTATTTCTCCTTCTGCTCGTTCGTTCGTACACAGACCACTGTTGATGCAACAAATTTACAGCAACGACAGCCGTTTTCATTAACTTGTTTAATCTTTCAATGCTGAACTCTTGCCAAGTTACCACTAATTTTCAAAATGGCAAATGACTTTCCATTTCATTACTGTATGTCCTCGGTGTTTTACTACTTATAAGAGGGATTTGTAATTGTTTTTTTTTTTTAACGTTTGAAAATTGAAAAGGTCACCATTTGAAAATATTTACGCTGTCGTCTCGAATTTTAAAGAATCGCTAATTTTCAATTGATGTTATATGAATAAATTGCAAAGCAATGATTTTCATTAATGTATATTATGGACAGGTAGAAATCCATGAAGGTTTCATGTAAAAAAATAACCAAGTTTTCATTGATGATCAAACAATGGAAATAAAATCTTTGAACACGAATGTAGCGCGTCTGCAGTCAGAATATATTTGGCCAACTGCGCGCGCAATTTTTAACCAAACACAGACTGATTTTTGAGACGTCAATACGAGTTTATATTGACGTCTCAGACTACGTTTACACTAGAGAAGATTTTGGTACAGGATTCGTTTTGCCGTTTACACGCGGATGGGTGAATCCGAAATAAAAACGTCCCGGTTTGGTTTCCAGAGATTTTGAATCCGAAATCTAAAGTGAATACTTTGTATCAATTTACTGTTAAATCCGCAATATTTTGTTGTGTAAACAATTGTTCCAATGAATCCGGATACTTTTTCGCCTGCGATAACACGAGTTTGCGGTAAAACCAAAATGGCGGACGTAGTCACGCTGATAGCAGTAGCTGGCTGCCTTATTCTGTTGCAGGCACAGAAGATCTAGTTTGTTATGGCTACTACCGTATTCCTGAGAAAACTTAAGTTAATGATTCAAGTGAAGTTAACGTAGACCACAGTTTGCCGGATCAGACGGTGACGATGGCAGGACCGAAAAACCTCCACGTTTTCTGGGTAAGACCCAAAGAAAGAAAAAGAAAGAAAACTTCAGAATGTCTCGCAATACCTTTAGGACACCGTGAAGATCTTAGACCCCTACTTGAGAGAAAGTCAACCTGCTTGGTAACCGTTCCCGCATTAATGTCCTAGTATTTATCGATGTGTGTAAACGGTTGGGAATCCGAATACCCTTTAGTATAAACGCCTGCGGATCCGAATACCCTAAATTTAATAAATCCGGAAACATTTATGAATTCGGAAAAATATCTTTGGTGTAAACGAAGTCTCAAAAGCAAGCAAAAGTATCTGAGAATCGTGATACTATCCCAGATCTTGCATTACAGCCTGTTTCTTATTTTGCTTTCATCGCAATCGGGAGCGCATTTCGTGTCGTAGCATGTGTTCTATTATAGCGTCATAACGTTTTCTCCGCGACGGTTTTGCAGGTTTCTCACGGTCGCATCGCGCTTTGTTCCAATTCCTTACAATTTCCAATTTCGCCATCAAAGGCAAAGTGGGAATTTTTGGTAAGCAGAATTGAAGAGATGAGGAGTGAAAAGAAACGTGGCGAAGAGAAAAAGCCCAATTACGAAAAAATAGCTTACTCGAAAGCATTTAGTGCTGACACCAGGGCGTGGTTTAGGTCAATTTCTGCGACCCCTTCAGTTGTATTTTCATCTCTCTGAATATTCTCACTTGCCTTTTTCTCTCGTTTGTTTTCCCGAAAATTTCGAAACATTTTCATTCTTCAGTTTTGCGTTTGAAGGCTTGAGCACGCTACCTAAAACAATCAAAGGCTGCTATGAGCCAACTCGTGAATAAGGAATCTGTAAATTTTACAGATGAAGAGCCACCTCTCAGTGGAAATACTGTAATAAAGTCATAATTATAATTATTATGATTATGATTATGATTATTATTATTATTATTATTATTATTATTATCTGCTCATGACGCTTACGCTCTGGCAGATGTTATGCCGCATTTACACCAAAGGAGCAAGCCAAGCCATAACAGTGATAATGGGAACGGTGTTTTCCCCAATTAAACTTAATTCTGGGTAGCTTGATGGTATCGTTATTCCGCGTATTGTAAGAGTGCAAATCACTCTTTTTGACAATGTTCAAGGAATGATTAAATGATTCGCATACCTATCTGATTAGCTGAAATGATAGGATCAGTTATTTTTTTAGGCCGTGAATTTATATCTTTATTAAGGTGGTTTACTACAGTTTATAGGGGTCACCAGATGCTTCCGATAATATCGATCAAAACCAAAACCATCGTACAAGACGGTGGATGTTTGTAATTTCACCATCCTCTGGTTAGAAGTGGCTTAAAACAAACGACCGAGTGGTTGTCAGAAGACTGGGTTCTAATTCTATGAGGACGTTTTACTCAAAAATCACCCGTACGACCCTACCTCAAAATCTTACCATTTAAACTTTGGATATAAGTAAACGTTCTTACAAGTTAAAACAAAAATCTGTAAGAGAATTTTTCGCATATCAACGAAAATATAAAAAATAGGAATTTCGAAAAATATTTTAAAATCTATCTTACAGATTTTGAAAAAAAATTGTCTGCAGATCGATATTGATGTATATTTAAAAATATCAAAAATTGAGTATAGGTCGTACGGCTAGATCTCGAGAAATTCACGACCAAAAAAAACGTTTTGTACGATCTCCGAGCGTGCGTAGTACTGCGTACACCACGGCCATTCACTTATCTGCGCGCGCGGCTGCTCGCGCATTACTAACTGCGTGCACGAGGTCAGAGCTTCGGTGTTGTTTGCTCGCGCGGTATTGCTTACGTGACACGCGCGCGTAAGGGAATTTATTGTCCCTCAAAACTGTATTCGGCCACCTTAAGTCTGCAATAATAGGTCATGGATAAAGATCCAAGCTTTTTTGAGAATGTAATTCTCTCTGTTGGAATTATAGTTTCTTTCATTTTTTTGTTCACTTCTTTACAGTCTATTCTGGGTTTATTAGTTGTATCTCAGAGCTACATGTTGCATGCAGTATGAGTTATTTGAATCTCCAGCCTGATGGTTTATGTGGCTAATACTTATCTGTCAGTTTTTGGGGGCGTGTGGACGGCGACAGAGCCAGAACAATATATGGCGCTTATTTTTTCCTTCCCTCCCATCGTGTGCCTCGCGCTTCGTGACTTCTGGTCCGACATCCCCTATTAAAGTATAAAAAGGGCGTTCTATATTTACGAGTTGGCTCATAGGGGCCTTTGATATTGTATATATTTTATGTTTTACATCGAAATATCTGCGTGGATACTTTGTATTAAAACTGAGCTTTATGCGCTAAACTGTCCAACTTCTTGAGTGTGACCTCAAATTAGTAGTTGCCACCATTTTCTAATTTTGTTTGGTTTGGTTAGGTCTTTTCGTATCTCGGTGGCCAAAATCTCGCTTCCAGAAGAGTTTGATAAAGATCAATTACAATTTGGGCTGTAAGTAAATTAACAATAACCCTTGTCGATTAACATCTGGACCTAGTTGTTCAAATTTAGGATTAGCATATTATCATTTTGCTATGACAACGTTATTGCAATTAGGTGTATATATATGTATTTCAAAAACTCATTACTAATTCATGAGCATATCAGCCAATCACACGACGCAAATCGATCACGTGTATGAGCCTTTATACCTGGTAATCTACGGTCATTATGAAGAGCCTGGTGGCGGCTTTGATTTCAGTCACAGGGGAGTTCGGGGCTGAATGGGCAAACAATGCAATTATCGCTGAATTTTTAATGAGAATGATTTTAAAATGACCGTGATATTTATATTAAGATCACACGTAATCTTTATATAAAGATCACTGATATGGGTAGTAATTGTTCACGATTCTTAGTGCAACAAATGGTGACTTTAATATTTTTGTACAGTACTGTTTTACGAAATCTGGTCTTTCGCTATTCTATTTGGAATCTTCCCAACAAAATAAACAACCAACAGTTTAACAAGTGAGCCGTTATTTGAATGACACCACCGCCCTCGTGTAAATTGCCAGGAAAGCGACTGGTTCGCAGATGGAAGCTGCTTATTTCTACTCGTTCTCTACCTCTGAAAAAAAATCAGCCGTTTTATCTACCGTACCTGACAACTTTAGTATAGCATTTTTCAGTAGATGTTTTCCCTCAGAACTATAAAATCCCAAAACTTTCGACAGGAGCCGGGAAGCAATGGTCACTTCGTCGAAGACATGGCACATGTGTTGTATGCTAATCAGTCTAGTCTACTTGTTTTTCTCGTACGCTAATTTCCTCTTTGCACAAAAGCGCAATTGTTTAAATTCCGAAGGGACACGCTTTTGAAAGAATGTTTTTGAAGCCGTTCAAAAAACTCGCAGCACGTGTATTATCAGGTGTAAAAACTCTCGGCTTCGCCTCGAGTTTTTAAACCTGATAATACACTACTGCTCGTTTTTTAAACTATACATAATACAGTTTACATACTAATACCGGCCGGATCGTTGCCAAGCTGTTTTCGAACAACCGGACGCAAGTGAAAAAAGGGATGTTGTTCCAACTATTTGTCACCCGACTTATATATTTGAAATTAATTGAAGTTATGATCAGTAACTTTAGTGATCGATATTAGAAATGAATACTTTCTTGCGCTATAAAATGCTCGAGAGCTCTTCCAGTTAAAAGGACGTTTAACAAACAAGAATACAAAAGTGCCGTATTATATATAGAGTATGTATTAATTTGCTTTTTCTGCAACCAACTAGACTGTTTCTAATAAAGAGAAAGCATATAGGAAAGACCGACTTACCGTTTGAACAGTTGACACGAAGTACTCATAAATTTAATTAACCTCATGCCAAATAAGCTTCTCTTCACCTAGATCTGATTTCTATAAACCTACTATTAAAGTTCCTATATATAACCCTTAAATACATTTTTTCAGAATCAACTCTACGCACATTGAATAGTTAAATGGTGAAATATTTCTTGTTTTGAACGTCGCGAATCAATTGACTATCCACAGTTTATTTTTGGTATTTATCAAATTAATTATCCTCAAGTAGTAAACTGCGCTTTGTAAATTGGCGTAGAAATAATGGCAAATTCCTGGGTTGACGTCATCTAATCAGCATTTTGCAAATTCAAATCTCTAAAACTCAATAACGCGACGTTCAAGACAAGAAGTGAAATATTTCACCATTAATGTATTCAATGTGCGCAGAGTTGATTCTGAAAATATGTATTTAAGGGTTATAGGTACTTTAACCCTCGGACGTACAACGGGGAGGGGATCCCCTTAAGGTTTTTCTCAGATTTTTTCAAGAGCATTTATTGTTGCCACATGGCGTCTTCAGTGGCTCTTGGTTTCTCCTTTTGACACATTTTGGTAAAGTTTAGCAACAACCGGTTGCTATAGTGATAAGATATGACGTCATAAGTAGCATGAGGTCGAGCCATTTTTGAATAAAAATGCGTGTTTTTCACCTTTTTTCGGTGAAAAACATAAAATGCTACCAAAAGCAGCAAAATGTTTAATTGTGTCATATTTTGCTACTCTAGCAAAAAATATTTGTAATTTCCGCATTTTCCAGATAAAGTCGAATTTTAAGTAAAATCCAAGATGGCGGCCATATTGTCGGCCATTTTGGATGACGTCACGGACCCCCAGCAGCGCTATAACCCATAATATTTACCTTATCTTGTGGAGCACATCACAGGCTATCTATTAGATGGAAAATATTTTCGAAATATTGCAACACCGCAAAACCCAAAGGGGGTTATTGCAACACCCCCCTCCCCCCCCTGTACCACTGTGGGGGTATCAGTTTGTGTATACGTCCGAGGGTTAAACCCATCCTTTTTAACATGTTTATATGGAATCCTATTTTAGGGACAGTCTTCTTCGACCTTGGAAAAATAAATAAATAAATAAATAAATACATAAATAAACATAAAACACTCAACGAGCTGGTGTACATATTGCTTTACGATGTTCAACTGCGTACAAGCATTGAGCATCGAAAATGAACTTTCTGCAAGCACAGTACACCGAATTACATCCTGAGTTTTATTTGGCGGCAAATTCTGAGAGTCATTTAGCGGGAATTCGTTTATTCTGTTCGAGCTGCTAAGAGAAGCACAGCAAAGTGGCAGCGGGTACAATATTTACTTCATCTCGCCTGATGGCAAGCAAACACCAACAAATAATAATAAAAAAAACTTTTTTAACTTTTGGTAGGTTCTTGTCCAACAACGAACTCAAGGAGTTGCCTCCAGGCGTTTTTGATAAAAATCGTCACCTGAAGACGCTGTAAGTATTTTAACAAAACAAAGTGCAATTATGTTTGGAATATGGGGCGGAGACCGAGGACTCACACTGCACTAGTGAAATTTAAGGACGTTCGCGCCCAAAATGTTCCCACGTACAGATTTTTTTAAAACTTGCCATGCAGTAAGGTGAAGATCAACTATTGCCAAAATGACCAAAAAACTGGGGGGTCACCGTGCTCGTTTTCGAGATAAGGCGCATTGAAGACCATGCATTTTAAGAAGCTTTCGTTATTTAAAGACGATCTTAGCTTAGCACTATTAGCAATAAAAGAAGCTACTTTAGTGAAATTTAGATCAGGTTAACGTACTTAATTTAACACAACTAAGTCTATTACGTAAACTTTTGCATCTGATGTCGTTCCTTGAGGAAGAATAGACCTTGAAAAAGAAAACATATTAGTCTTGCCCGTCCACATTCGAAGAAAACTTTGGTCGCACGAGAGCTGAAAAGGCGAAATATTTGTAACTTCTCACGTACAGATGTTTTCTGTTTTTTGTTAAAATGGAGAAAATCAGGAATGGAAGTGATCTACGGAAAGAAAAATGGGGGTCACCGGGCATCCAAAATAGTAAAATGGCTGCGAAGTTCTCAAAGCGACCATCTATTCGCACTGTCACGTCATTGCGTGACATTTCCGAGAAGGCCTGGTTCCACAGCTATCCTATGAAACTACACGCTCTTTACGTTCCATTCTATAAAGTGGAAAAAAGTTTGCGTTGGGTACGTTCCTGTTCATATTTCATGGGCTTTTAACGTTTGCGTGACATGCGCGAAAAAATGCGCAGTAGCAATGGGCGCGAACGTCCTTAATTCAAACAACAAGTTCATAATACCGATATTGAAGTCTTGAAGTTCATATCACACACTACAAATTGTATGCACATGGTGTCATTGGGTAATGTTCGCCTTCTAGTTATTATTCGTTTTCACCTGACGTCATCACATTTCTAAAATCAGTTAATCTAAGCAGGTTATCACACACGGCCCTTCTCAGTTTAACAGATCTTCACATCAGCAATAGTAATCGTCAGTACATAACATTGCTTTGGAGATATAGTAGTTTAAAAATTTTGGCAGTGCGGCTGTGTGTATTTCAAGAATTTCTTAAAAATGCAAATTCAGCCGCGTTGTTGGTGTATCAAAGTAGTACACCAAAATGGCGGACGCATACAAAATTCTCTTATTTTCTAAATATGGTTTCCCCATACCTCGGTTATTAAACATCATGGGGCTTCACAAGTTTGCTAAGTAGTTTCATTTGGCATTCTCTGCAACATCTTATCTCTGTTGTTTGTCTCAAATCCAGAAAAATAAACTGCTTGCGTACATGAAAACCGTCAATTAAAAAATATATTAATGTTTGTTTATGGTCATAAAAGTGTATTATAATTATTTCCCAAAGCACAAATGTGTAAATATCTTTTTATCTGGCTGGAAACAACCGTCATGAGCAAGGACGGTATAAAAAAACGTTTAAAACTGCCGACGTAAATGAAACGATCTATTAACACATGATCAATAGTATTCCCTGGGATTCCCATGCTTATAATGCTTGCAACTTCGGGTTAATTTATTTTCCGGATTTCAGTTTACTTTGTAACAAAAACTACTTATCATCCTGCGATTGTGATTACGTTTGGTAGGTGGTTGGAAGGAAACGAGTTTCAAGAGTTACCTGCAGGAATATTTGATAATAATGCTAAGCTGGAGACAATGTGAGTAGGGTTCGCGGCTACCAAAAAAAATGAGATTTGGATTGTTATAAGAGTATAGGCTTGAAACTGTCATAGCCGAATTAAATAATTTATTATTTCTGTAACAATTTCAAACTTTTCATAATTTTTGTGACGTAGTCATCATGTTTTTATTTTAGTTTCGTTATCTTATTATTTCAACGGTAGGTAACTATTTTAGCCGACGTCTTGTTAAAAATAATAATTTGTTGTATGCTTGCACTTAAAGTGCTTATCAC
The DNA here is from genome assembly GCA_022457155.1 of Cladopsammia gracilis. Taxonomy (NCBI): domain Eukaryota; kingdom Metazoa; phylum Cnidaria; class Anthozoa; order Scleractinia; family Dendrophylliidae; genus Cladopsammia; species Cladopsammia gracilis. The sequence continues at coordinate 565,946 of JAJGOT010000509.1, read as the reverse complement.
CCCTAGAAAGTTATTTTCTGAATCAACTCTATGTACATTGAATAGTTGAATGGTAAATATTTCTTGTTTTGAACGTCGTGTTAGTGAGTTATAGAGATTCGAATTTACAAAATGCTAATTAGATGACGTCAACCCGGGAATCATTTATTATACAACTACTTGTTTTCACCTCCAAGTAATATTTTTTACGAATCAATTGACTATCCACATTTTATTTTTAGTATTTATCAAATTAATTATCCTCAAGCTGTAAACTGCGCATTGTAAATTGGCGTAGAAATAATGGCAAATTCTCGGGTTGACGTCATCTAATTAGCATTTTGTAAATTCAAATCTCTGTAACTCACAAACGGGACGTTTAAATTAAGAAATATTTTACCATTCAACTATCCAATGTACATAGAGTCGATTCTGAAAATAACTTTCTAGGGGTGATAGGTAATTTAAGAGATCCATAATGTGTTCTAACAGATGTCCACCAAGTCTGCCGCATGATCTAAAATTTGCAATCCATTATGACATAAAATATTGCGAGCTATTACTCATTGATTATCGTATTACTTACGAAATAACCAATGACACAACGTTTCTCTTTCTCTTCCCGACACCACTGTCCCCCCATTTCCCCCAACACGGTGAATTCCCTTCTTCTTCAGTCATGGGAGTGCGTCTGAAAGTGAGCCAGCGGCGGTTAATATCATTAACGTAAAAAACACCCCTAGAACCACCAAATTGTTTTAGTATTTTACTGAGAAATTTATTTTGAAACATCTCTTATGTGACATGTACAGGCTTCTCTTTATGACATACTTTATAAAGTATGGTCCAAGTCAGGAGTATGTCCAAGTCGAATAATAGGATTTAAAATTCCTGAAGGTGTAAAAAAAGAAAATGTAAAAATAATTTGTAAAACATGTTTCGATGTGACCCACACCTTCATCAGTTACAAAGATCGAGTGTTGAAACACCGTTGGAACTAGGTTATAACAACCCAAAGAAGCATGTATAATTAAATATGATTACATTCTCTCACATCTTTAAACATCATATCTACAATGCTCGGAACCTTACCGCAAATCTTGTTCTACAAGGAGGCTATGCACATCATCTGGGAAAAGCCCAAATTAAATCAACGAGGCAAACACGACGTCTATTTAACACTTACGCCTTAGGCATTGTTTTTATTTACACCTTCTTTCTTTGTTATTAATTTAAGTAATCACAGTTAAACATGCATGCTTCTTTGGGTTGTTATACGTTCTAACGGTTTTTCAAACAAACACTCTTTGTAACTGACGAATATGTGAGTCACATCGAAACAGGTTTTACAAATTAAAAAACATCGTGATCGTTTTTAAAAATTACGATTTATTTGCTGTTTTCTCGAGCAATTTGAAAAACGTGATTTTAATGGTCACTAATGTTCGTTATGTATTTTTTAATGACACAGCCTTTTGAACGGTAACAAGCTGAGGCAGTTGAACGAAAGTGTGTTTCATCGCCTGAAGAATCTGAAGTATTTGTGAGTGAATATTTCTTGCTTTGTTTTTATCGAAATAAACTTCAACTTAGTCAGCAGAATGCTTAAAAACCTCGATGAAAATAGGTGCGATGGTGACAAAAAAAAACATTCTGGCAAGAAGCTGTATACAGCTTGAACTCGTGACGTCTCTAGCATGCACACTCGTCATACAAATGCACTTGTTGTATAAAACACGAAACCTGCCGGAATTAAAATCCCAAAGCAATAGACGGCGGACAAATATCAAACGGTCCTATCCGTCCACAAACGCCTTGCAAGATCTTCAAAACTCAAACTCTGTATTAAATTATTCATTCGTCTTAACAAGTCGACACACGAAGACATTTTGCCGCCATCTTGAATTTAAGAGCCATACCACCTGGTCGCTTGTCAACCAATCAAACGTTTTCCGCCAGTGAGCAAATATATGCGTGGAAAAATTTGTTGGCACTAATGTCACCAAAAAATGAAAAAGATCAAAGGCTGCTATGAACCAACTCGTGAATGCGAAACGCTATGTAAATAGAAGAACTAGTGGCAGGACGTTTAACATAAAGCTTATGTTATTTACGCAAATATATAACACTCAAAAATAAATGCACGATAATTTCCCGTCAATCAAAGGTCGCTTTATTTGACTCATGTCGCAGCTTTGTTATCTGTGTTTTATCAGTCCTCACTGCCATGTACATGTCACGCAAAAGCTTTCACAAAGCAAAGAATTGCTAAGTATAGAATCTCGCACATTGTGTATCATCCACCGATCACTCTTATTACAAACAGCGGGTATCCTGTCACGCTATTACATTATTTGTTTCCGTCATTGCTCAAAATTGGTTTATTTTGAACCTTTACAAATGTAGTCTGATAAAAGATTAACGCTTCCAATGCGTCATGCGAGAGAAACTTTAAAAGCCCGCTAACGTTTGCAATACTCAGTCTAAGCTTCTTGTTGTTTCACAGAGCAGTCCAAAAAATTTAAAACTTACATCATCCAGCTTCTCTTATTTCAAAGTCCGCAGATTGATTTTAATTTTCCAGGGCTTGAAGCCCTAGTCTCTGGTCAGCGGAATTAACAGCAAAAGTTTATTGTTGATAGATGGAAGGAAGAAGTGAAAATTGCATGTTTGCCACTGTCTGCGATAACTCGTTCATTACGCTTCACGTAACGCGGAGGGCAATCTTGGACTCGTCGGCTACGCCTCCACCGCGGTCAAACGTTCGAGGCGTTATTCGTTTCATTTATTGGGATTTTATTTAATATTAAATGTAAAATATGGGCAAGAATGTATTTAAAAAAAATTAGTTGACGTTACTATCTTTTAATTTTCTCAAAATGATGAGCTTTTTTCCGTTGAAAACTGACCAAAACTCTTTGCGCTTGATCAAAATTATGTTGGCAAATGGCGCCGACAATTCTGCAGTTCACAGTTTTTAAACGCTGAGAACGTTTTTGGTAAGCTTTCAAAACGTTTGCTAAATTGACAGTGTATTGGCAATATATTAAACTTAAAACTGTGAAAATGACAACCTTAACTTTTAAGTACTTCGCCTAACTTTTGCAAATTTTTCTCCTTTGACCGCGGTTAAGGCTACGCCACAAGTAATAAGAAGCAAAACAAATTCTTCACGCACAGGTTTCTAAAGAACAGAATAGCTTCAAATATTCAGAATTCAGCTTCAGATAAATTCGAATTTAAAATACGAACAGTAGAATATCTGCACTCATGAGATTTGCTTTACTTTGTAAAATTCTTCGTGACCGTTGATTTCTTTTTGAACTCATTATTATAATTATGCCTCCGTTGTGTTAATTATTACCCTGACTTCCTCGCGGTTTCTTCGCGTACACTTGAAGGCTTCGATATGACAACTTTTCTCGAAATAGATGTAATACTCTTCGGCTACATTAATGCTTATTAACGAATAGTAAAAACACAAAATAATAAACTTCTCTTTTTTGCTAAATATTTGGCGTCACAATTGCGTCAGAATTGATTTGGATTATTAGACGAGAGCTTCTGCACCCATGAAACAGTTGTACACAAGAACGATATGAAATTAGTTTCTCGTTTCACAGTGTGTACGGATAAAATACAGATTTTCTAAACTAGCTTTTGTTAAATCAAAAATGAAATTTACATGATTCATTGCCCACTTACCAAAATATAATATTAGAACTTCCTCCGCAGATGCTGTGTGTAATGATGCGAGATGCAGCTGCTTGTAGTCGTGCCCGGATTTTATATGAATCGCGATGGGAAATGACCATCCGTCAAATTATAGTGGACTAGCTCAACAGCAAATGTTGGTATTTTGTTGTTTTTGTGGTGGTTTTTGGTTTGTAAAAGACGCAAATGCCTAAATTTATTATACATGCAAATGCAAGTTGTCTGGCTATCGGTTGGCAATGATGGTCTTGTCATCATGTATGAACTTTAGAATCGGCGTTTATGAGTGTACATGTCAGGACTGAAATATTACAAAAACATAACTGAATCATCGAGGTTTTTTAAAGTCAATTCGTGACTCGGAAGTCAGCATTATGACACCTTACTTTAAACGCTATAGTCTAATTTTGAGCTTATAATTCAAATTGGGAAGGATTTTAAAAAGCGGATAATAAAGGAGTTTGTCGTTATTTTTTTCCTCTATTTTTGTCAAATATAAAAATACTTAGTAATTAAGCTAAATTCCAATTAAATCTATCTATAAATATAAAAAAGCTTATAATTCATGTATATGGTCCATATGGTGATCAACAGTTCATTTTATGGTTTACTGTAATTATTGCATTTACATTTTAGGTATTTGCAGCATAACCATTTTCAAACCCTGCCACCAAATATCTTCAGCAATAACACCAAGTTAATCCGTCTGTAAGTAGAAAGTATTTATTTTTGTTAAACTATTTTATAAGGAATGGATTACATAATACAACGGTGAATCTAGGGCAATGATGTAGAAGCGAGGAAAGATTCAGAGAACAGTGGGGTAAATGTTTATCACGTCTTGAACAAAATTACCACAAACTTGAGGTTTGAATAATAAGCAATTATTCAATTGTAGGCGATTAGTAGTCGCGAATATTTGGAAAGCCTCGATAAGGCAAGATGAATATCTACCACTTTTCACCGACACTATAGTAATAACATAAAATATAAGCCAGCCGAAAATAGTTGATATCGCGTATGAAAGCAAAATCAATGCCTGGAGGTCAATAGCAAAATATTTTCTCGAGTTTGAGTAGTCAATCAGAATGCGTGGAAAAACACTGAACACTGTTTGGGTACATGGTAAATCTTGATATTCAATAAAGCACCACATTAAGCGCTTGAGGAGGTATCTAGGATCACAAAGGAAAAAGAGACACGCGTTAAGTGGTTCATGGTAAGCATATTTTGATCGAGGGTTGTCCAATTTTCCGCGTTGACTTTGAAACCAATGTCCATCAAACGCGCTTTTTTAGAATTTATCTGGGAACATTTGGTTGATACATATCTCTAATAGTAACACATAAGGGCACATAATCAGTCCACGGCTACCATCTCTTGTTTTATTTATCGTAATTAATTTACCGCAGGTTTTCCAATTTAAGAACTTTTGACCCAATTTTGCTGCTGTTCAGTGGCATCACAAAAATCCAAGGTGGTGGACCATTTGATTAAAGCGGTTCGGAGACCATGTCGTTCATTTCACGCAATGTGATTTCATCATACCATATGACATTTCAAGCCAATTTTAGGTCATTTTCCATTATACATATTTGATATCTGATGTCATGTTTTTGTTGCAGGCGCATGAACAACAACAATTTTACACGGCTAAATGAAAGATTGTTTCGTGGCTTAAAGGATCTACAGCAACTGTGAGTTGAGAATTTCCACATTGCGTAAGAATAATCACTTTTCTAAAACAAATATAATACAATTACATAAAGATGAGAGTTTGAAATCAAAGTTACATTACAGGAATATATTTGTATCAGAGTGACTAGCAGACACGTCATAATAAGTTAGGAGTCATTCGCAACAGTCATACAGGTTAGCATTACACTCTTGCCGTGGGAAAGCTAGTCAACAATCATCTGAGACACAGAATTAACTAAAAAAGATGGACAGGAGGCACCATACACACCCTGCATTATTCTGCACTCCGCGAAAAAAGGCTTGGTCGCAAAAGCACTTTTCCGTTTTGCGAGTGTCCATCTTTTTACACGAAAGAGGCATATTTCTATCGCCTACTTCATTAGTTGATCATTACTTTAGTTTATCGTCTAAAGTGTTTGCACGTGTGGCATTTGAACAGGCCGTTTCTCTGTGAGCGCTGTAGCTCCTTTTGATATAGGCTATCCGCCTTAAAAGTCCAGATGAAAGGTGTAAAGCATATCTCTTTAGATAACATGATACATGCCATTTGATTCCTGTTCTTATTCTGCCTTGACATTTTTGTGTTTACCAGGTAAAATATAAGCCTAGCAGCTGGCATGGAAAATATTTCACTATTAATTTGAATTCCTGTCCTGACTACCAGTTCTTGCTACATTCTTCAGTCAAAAGCAACGAAAGAACGATGTTCATTTCAATTCATAACGATGGTATGTTTCATTTTGTGTAATTCAGATGGTTATTCCAGAACGAAATCAAGGCATTACACCCTAAACTGTTTGCAGATCTCGGCAATTTGGAGGACCTGTGAGTATCACAAATAAAACTCGCCAAATTCGTAATAAAAATACATTTTTTTCAGCGTTTTATAATATGAACGCGTCTTTGTCCTGTTCCTGTCCAGTGTCCTTTACTTATGGATTTCAGTTTCTTAGAAGAACACTTAAATATTCGTTAACAGCCACTGTTAATATAAACCTCTAACATATTTTGCTCATCATGATTTATGTTTTACGTGACAACTGAACTATTCGGTTGCTCTATGCTTATTTCAAATACTCTGTTTTGTGATGCGGCTAATTAAAAGAATATTGACAATTGTATCAACTCGAAGTCGTACATGCTAACTTAAGACACATTTCGTTGGCAAAGAACGATGGATCGTTACAGCGTATGAGGCATTTTTTTAAAGGTTACCGCATCCTCTAATAAGTCACTAGATGAACACGTCATAAAGATGACGTTCTAACACAAAATAATGGATCTACCATAATGAGCGTTATGTTTTCTGCAAAATATTAAACAACTGCAAATTATATCAAAATTAAAATAACTACTTGAAATTCGTGCGCTTTGGTTGGTGGACCGCTGACACGTTTTGATTATTACAACGGCAGGTAATCAAATAGAATACAGCAGAGAAACGCTTCCGTCCACAAAAATAATACAGCGGAGAGATACTTCCGTCCACATATGGTCACTACAATCAAGAAATATACAATAAATTGAGTAAATAATTTTGACAAAAGCCAACGATCGTTCAAAGTCGCTTCTCACGTAACATGTTTCCTTTTCCAAAAGGTAGAAGCGGCATTCAATGATCAGAACATAGAACAAGTAACAGCGATGTTTAGCAATAATGAGCATTAAGAATACTGCCGTATGACATCCTATTTTCCTTCACCAAACGATAATTACATAATGAAACCTGTCAAACTTTTAATCAGGTCAATCAGTCAATCAATCAATCAATCAATCAATCAATCAATAAACGTTTCTAACGTTCTAGCTCAATTAAAAAAAGTCGATTGTCCTTCCAGCATCCCTCGAAAACAAATAAACAAAAAGCATATCTAATACCCCGTTCACATCAACAATTAAACATGTTTAAATGTTGTTTACTTAAAAAAATAGTTTAGAAAAATACCTCCTAACCTCTGTAAGATTTGGAGTGAAATATTTACTAAAAGAAATTTTATTGACTAGCTTTCATTACCATTCCAGGTAGTTTGAGTCATATACATTTATAAACGTTCATGAAACATTTGTAGAAGCTAAAACGTTGTTAAACTAAATTAAACACCATTTAAACATGTTTAACCGCTGGTCTGAATGGGGCTTAAGTGTCATAATGTGAAATCAGTAAGTATTGAAAAACTTTATTAAAAACGGATGTAAAATCTGCCTTCATAGCTGCCCCCCCTCCCCCCCCCCTCTCCCCCCCCCGCCCCTCCAAATTGCCCGCTGTAAGTTGTATATCATTATACCTTAATATTGTATTATTACGTAATATGGAAATGTTTTCTGGGTTGACAGGGACTTGTCTTCAAATGATGTGAAGCGTTTACAACGAGGGATATTCAGTAATCTTACTAAGCTGACACAGCTGTAAGTGAGGCTTAAACATAACTGTCAGATAGTTGGACTCATATTTTGCATGTGTCAACGGAAATGTTTGGTTTCAATACAAATAAAAATTATTGCCGAAATTTTAGGCCTTATCAACTGTGTGAGTTGATTAGTACATGTAGTCCTGTTTACTGAATTCCCCATTACACTAAAAGCTTAATTAAATACACAATAACATATTGTAACTATTTCATGATATTCAAGTAGTTTAACGCCTAGGTTAAGGGCTTTAACAAGAACAATGCCTGTTTATTCTTCATAATTCTCGCTATTGAGGAATGAGACTTCATTTAATTTACAAATCAAAAATTTGTATTTTACAATCAAGGACACTCATTTCAAACGTATAAGGTTACACATACGTAACCGATATCGCAAAATTCACCGGTTTATTACATATTCGTGACATTGAATTTTTATCACGTGATCATAATTATGCATCAAGTTAAGAGAAAGTATTGCTTTTTACATTCAGGAAAAATTTAATTTTTTTTTATTTTGCACAAACTAATTACGGAAATTAATTTCCATCAACCATATTTTTTTATGCATATATACTCTAGATCTAGATCCTATACCGCTTGCCGAGAATACAAAACACAAAGGCTGGCTTTTTAATACAAAAATGATTTACATAATTAATGCTTTTTCTCTTGTTGCAAAGGAAAGAATGGAATAATTTCGCTTAGAAGCTACGTGTAGGAGTATATTTATGAACACATTCACTGGAATTGTGTTTTGCAGGCTGATGCAAGAGAACCAGCTTGATGATTTCCCTTCGGACATCTTCCATAACTTGACTAAGTTAAAAATATTGTGAGTGAAGTTCATATTTACCTTATACAAACCTGGCTTACCAAAACGGATAACATGTACTAAGTAAATAATTCATAAATGAGACCAGAGCATCTAGTGAAAAACTAGCCAAAGTTTCGTGATTAATCCTCAAGTTGGGTTCATATGTCACTTTCGATATTAATCCTAGCTATTATGTAGTTACTAGGGCTGCGATTGACGTCAAACACACCTATTAATTAATTACCTCTTTATTAGGATTCCTACAAAATACGAATAGTTTTGACAACACTTTCAGGAAAATTTGCTAACCAGGAACTTAGAAAATAATCGAAATGCATCCAAGTTCATCTAAGCTAGTGTTGATTTGAACAAGATTTTTATCTTTTCTTTTTGTATATGCCACTGACAGGATGTTCAACTGTATGCCCACCGAACATGTACATTTTCCAGTAGTGCTTGGACACTTACTGGACTTTGAAGTCCAGTTCAGCAAATTTCTCACAACTGATTATCTGTCTGAAATTACTAGAAGTCACTTTTCGAATTAAATACGTCTGCTTCTTTATTAAAAATTGTATAAAGGATTTATGCACTTGGTAACACCTCACACTTGTTTACCACATGTAAAATCACTCAACTTTGCTTTTTGCATTAAAGTGCCCATAACGTTTAATTTTTTGTTTTGTTTTCTCATCTGAATGTAAACATCACACAAGGAATCTCTGCGAAACAATTTCGCGCTTTGCACAAAACGCGAATTTTTTATGAATATTTTAAATCTTCAAAATCCTATTTTTTGTGGTATACCCGTCCCGCTGTTAAGAAGGCCAACGGGCTCACATGTTCCTTAATCTACGTCACAGTTCCTTTGTTTGAAGTCACAAGTTCCTTTGTTTGAAGTCACGTGTTCCTTAATCTACGTCACGGATCCTTTGTTAACCGAGAGGGACCGAGAGGAGACTAATGCGAATGGTGGACAAAAATGGCGGCAAATTTCGAAGACTTTAAAAAATCATAAAAAATTCACGTTTTGCTGAAATCAAAACTTTTTTTTCGCAGACGTTCTTAACGTGACGTGTAGATTTAGATAACCAAATAAAAAAAATCGTTATGGGCACTATAAATACTTTTGTAAACCAACGAGACAATTTCAACTGAATCACACAAAAATAGAGACTCGTTTTTCGTTAATTTATTGCCGACAGAACACCTCATAGCATAACGGTTTGAGAATACTACTTTTCATTTATTTTTGTTTATTTTTTCTTAGTCTTTTCACAAAGGGCTGACACTCTATAAATCAGCTTTGAGTCTTTTTATGGTGACCAATTTATCTAATCAACTCATTTGAAAAACATTTTAGCGTTTTGTTTCCCTTACCGACTCAGCAGCAAAATCTCTTAAGAAACTATCCCTTCACCCATTTTTTGTTAAAAAAGACACAGAGGCTTTAAACCTTAGTAAACGGTGCGTCAATATTTTGTCCAGAACAATGCATGGTTACGCAGCAAAGCGATGTTTTGTGTACATGATTAAAGTCCACAGTAAAAAGAATTATTCTTATAACACGTCAGGAAAATGGACGAAAACAAAATAAGGAAGCTTCACCCAAATCAGTTTCAAGGCTTGGTTGATTTATTCGAGCTGTAAGTAATGTTATTTATAATGAAATGACCTTCCAAAAAGTTAATACACGATGAGAATTCCAAAAGTGTATTTACATTTAAAACATTTAACAAATTGTGATCTAATACATCAACCACCTTCCTTTCCCGTATCTCTGGACGGTCAGATCTACAGTTGAATGTGTCACCCTGCATGTTAAATTTACTTCTACAGAAAGGTACTCGTTAATGGTGTCGATTTCTGTTTATTGTAAATGTGTACTAATGAATAGCGGTTTTTCAACGTAACCAAAATGGCTGATTAAAAATGACTATCTGGTAACGAGGGATCCCCCCTTTCCATATAGTGTATCGTTTTCTGTTCTCCATGACCCGGAGCCTTCAAATATACGTAACGAGGTTTGTGGGCGAAACCAATTCTTGGTTTTCATGTAATCATATTAAAATACGTTTTCTTACACTATCCAAGGATCCGAATGTAGTAGTCTTTAGAACAAAGTCATGGATAAAATAATTTCAGAAGACTTGGTAAGTTGGTGTCGCAACGTAGGAATGGCGGCCATAAAAATAAAAAAAAGTCAGAGTCCGGTTTTCTAGCCGACCCAAATTTTTTTAGAACTTTTAAATGTAACTTAAAAAGAAAAATACGAAAAAAGCAAGTGACACACAAGAAAGCACTTTTTTCATGAAAATTTCTACAACAATTTATCTCACGGATGTGTAAAATATTTTAAAAGGAGAAATTTGTAATGGTGGTAATTAAAGTTTCAGAAATTGAATGTCACACGAAAACTAGCAATACTGACTAAACATATATTGGATAAAACACAAAGCACAGTCACGTGTTCACAGCTGGTTTTCCTAGTTTTTTCTTCAATTTTCTGGATGTAGCTTATTTATATTTCTGTTTCTCTTATTACTTAAGCACTCTTTCGGAAAACAGAATTCAGGAACTACCTGAGACGATTTTTATGGGGCTAAAGAAACTTGTGGCAATGTGAGTAGAAATATCAATAGACTGCCACCTTAAGTTAAAATAGGTATTCTTCAGAAACGTCCTGAGAGAACTCGAAGGAAAACATGTAGACAGGCTTAACAGTTTGGAAGTCAAATATTTTAAAGACTCGATTTTTCATATAAATTTTTTGGTTATCTAAAGAAGTTTTGATATTAAGCAGTGGTTCTAATCACTGGCCAGGTAGGAGCAACAAAATAGATCTTTTCATATCATCGTCGATATCTGAGAAGGAGAAGACTTGATTTTAATTTTTATTGACGACATGCTGAGGTTTCCCTATTTTAAGACCTTAGAGGTGCGTAAACCACGTTTGATTTTATTACATTTTTAATGCGTTAACATTGGCTTAAATTGCTTTCGTTTCTCAGCCATGTTTTTGACAATGCCATACCAAACGTCACCAAAGAAACATTCAAAGACGTTACAAGCGTGAGATTCTTGTGAGAATTAACGTTTTTTTTTTAAATCTTATCAACTTACATAAAGATTATTGTATTTGTCACATTTATTTATATTTATTTATGTGCCCTTCCACTTAAAACTTGTTGAAAAGGAAAGCATATTTAACTCTCGGATGTTACAATTGGGGGGGGAGCCACGCCTCTTAATGTTTTTCTCCCATTTAGATAGTCTCAAGAACATTAATTGGTAGCTCAAGCCGTCTTCAGTAGCTATTTTCGTTTTCTTGGGACACATTGTGATAAAGTTTAACAGCAATCGGTTGCTATGGTAACGAGATATGACGTCATAAATAGCATAATGTCAAGCCATTTTTTAATAAAAGTGCGCAGTTTTGACCTTTTTTCAGTAGAAAAACAAATAAAACGTTTTCAAAAGTAGCAAAATGTTAAGTTGTATCAAATTTTTCAACCCTAACAAAAGATATTTGCAATTTCCGCATTTTCCCACTAAATGTGAATTGTAAGTAAAATCCAAGCTGGCGGCCATTTTTGATGACGTCATAGACCTCTAGCAGCCTCATAACCTATAACATTTGCCTTATCTTGTACAGCACACGACAGGCTATCTATTAGAGGTAAAATATTTCCGAAACATCGTAACACGGCAAAAACCCAAAGGAGGAGTTGCAACCACTCCCCTTTGTACCACGGTGGAGGTATAAGTTTAAGTGTACGTCCTCGGACGTGCACGCAAACTTATTCTCCCACCGTGGTATAAGGGGGAGGGGGTGGTGGGGGGGGGGGGGTTGGAAATTGCAAATATATTTGCTACAGTTGTAAAATATGGTACTGCCTGTTGTTTTTTTATTTTATTCATTTTTATTCAAAATTTACTTGACCTCATGATACTTATAATGTCTTATCTCGTTACCATAGGAACCGATTGTCGCAAATATTACCAAAGTGTAATAAAAACAAACATATCCCCGTATTGATTAAAACGTATGAATTTCGTCGAAGCAAGATTTTATCCCTGAAAACTCTTCTTTTTCCACTAAAGCGGCTTCTGAGTATCCCTTAATTAGTATCCCTGTATTGAGTAGCAAACCGCGAAAAAAATGCAAGGAAATAACGACTTCACTTCTCCGCTAAACACAGGGAAAAGTGTTTAGCGAGCTGACGGCTGTGTACGGAAGCACATGTGCATACGCGCGCCCGCGAAACATTCCGCTAGTATGACCATCAAAAATGACGGGCATGGGTTCTTTGAGTATGGGGCTCCACCGGGCCTTCGGCCCGCGAGCTCCGCTAAGTCTCAAGTAGGGCTTTCACAGTTGCGACGATAGTTTTGTTTATGGAGTTGATCTTACGAGATTTTTTTCCAAATCACAGAGCCCCGCGCCTCCGAAATATAATGGTTCGCCCCTTAGACGTTTTCAGATAAAACGATTATAATTATGGCAAATTATGCACTATGATTTTTGATACAAGTAAAGAGAACCTAAGTAACCTAAGTACGGATCTAAGTACAGCTTGATGTATTGTTAGCTAGAATAAGGTAAATAGTATTGCAGCAAAGAAATTAGTTACGAAATGGCATTAACGGTGTCAGGTATATTTTTTAACCTTCCTCCTTTAAATTACAGATACATGCATTACAACTCGATGTATGACCTTCCAAAGGGTTTTTTTGACGAGATGAAAAACTTTACACGAATGTGAGATTCTTTAATAATATTTTTTAAACTAAAGTAAGGCACTTAAAATGAAGTCGTTGGTATATTAAAAGTCCAACGAATGAGCCAAGAGTATAAATGAACAAACATTTGAGTCGAGTTTTTTAGCAGATCAGCAGCTACTTCTCAACTGATACTAAAACGTATCAGTAAATCCATTTTTAACAGTCAGTTGGCAGTTTACACTTTGTGAAATGATATATATGAAATAAATCATACACTTTTTATCTCTTTATTTTTGTTAACTATTTGGCGGTTTATTGCTTCTATGAATCGGTTACTCTTGCTTACATATGCCAGAACAACCCATGATAAGGTATATTGTTAGATAAAACTATTTCGTTCTAATGCATATGAAAGGCATCTAACTGCTACTTATTTAGAAGAAATTATACATGTAATTGTTTCTTTTTTTCCCGATTTTATGAAATTCCATTATAATGATATGTGGGGAGTAAGGTGCCAAGCTAATAACAAGCTTCAAATAGAAAACAAACCAAAAATAAAAACAACTGCATTCGCCGTTTCGTAAAAGTGCGCTAAAGGCAGTGTGAACAGTATCATTTTGGCTAGACACATTACTGTGACTGACATGAAGTATGTTTTTCTATTGTGCACTTTTGTTTTGCCTTGCAGAACCCTCGATAACAACGTTATGTGCTGCCATGCGGAATTTAAGGAGGATGCCGAATGCATTTTCATATGGAATGACAATTTCGCAAATTGCGATACGATGTTTTACCGAAACGGTCCTAGAAGGTGCTTATGGGCAATTGGCATCACGGCTTTCATCGGAGCTGTCTTTGTGCTTGTTTGGCGTACTCTCTTTAAAGAGAAAAACGTTGCACAAACGATAATGCTGATGCACGTGGCAGTGGCAGATGGTTTAATGGGGGTGTATTTGATTATCATTGGCGTGAAGGATGCAATGTGGTCAGGTGAATATTATCTCCATGACTTCCAGTGGAGAACTGGTTTGTCATGCCAGATAACAGGAGGACTTTCGGTACTGTCAAGTGAGGTATCGCTAATGACTCTGTCGCTTCTATCCGTTGACAGATTTAAGCACATTGTGTTCCCTCGACGTTTTAGGTCACTCGGCCGAAAGAAAACCCACACTTTTTGCTTCATCATTTGGGCAATTAGTTTTCTTTTTGCTTTCCTCCCCACTTTTGGCATAACATATTTCCACGATCCTGCCAATGGTATTTTTTACTATGGAAAGTCGGTGATGTGTTTGCCACTGCAGCTTCACCCTGACTTTATATCTGGTTGGGAATACTCGGTTTCTGTCTTCGTTGGACTCAATCTGGTCCTGGTTCTCGTCATAATTTTTGCTTATTCCATGATATTGGCAAAGACCTGTCTGTCGAAAAGGCGTCTAAACAAACAAGGCACAAAAAGGGCAAGAAAAGCCAGAGCCAAGACAGCCAATACCAAAAGAGAAAAATCTCTTACCAAACGGGTGCTGTTCATCATCCTAACCGACTGTGCCTGCTGGATGCCGATTATAGTGTTTGGTCTGAGGTCGGTGCTGGAGAAGAACTTCGACGTACCTGGGGACCTTTCTGTATGGATCGCTGTCTTTGTGCTTCCCATCAACTCAGCGATAAATCCATTTCTATACACGTTCTCGACCCGAGAGGTATGAAACAGTTCTATACGTTTTTTTATGTCATACTCCATTGAAAACACTTTACACAATTCCAACATTGGCCACTCCGAAAAATAGCATAACACTTTTTTATGCGCAGGCTCAGCCTCACCGGGGTGTAATTATTCAAGTCCCCTTTGTTAGAATGGCACAATGGAATTCAGAGTACATGTAGGAGCGCAAGGACGTAGCATTGTGTGTTCGCATACAAATGTGCACAGTATGCAAATCGCCACGAAGTTGAAGCATAGCACGTGCAGTTCGTGCTGAAAACAAACGAAATCGGAAAAATGAGACTTACATCAAGCATAGTTTCTGGATTGGGCAATTATGGCACTCTCTTTCGTTCACGATGCATGATTCGGCTACATTTTGAGTAATTAGCGTCAAAAGAGGTTGATATTTTCTTAAACCATTCTTTAATAGGTGTCCATTTCTTTAGAAGGCTCCCTAGTAAGGTGGAATTAGGGTAGGGCTTCAAACACTTACAAGACAAAATTCTATGCGACCAGACTTCAATTGGTAGTTCATTTAATTAAATAGATTTTAAAACATGAAGGCAAACTGTCCCTAGCTTGTCAGTATGTTGCTCTACCTGTTAATAATTAACCTTTCTGTAATTGTATCTGAGGAATAGGAATTTAAGCTAGTACTTTAGCTTAAGTTTTGTCGCCTAAATATAGCTAAAGTTAAAGTATAATGTGCGTGCAGAATCAACCTGAATTTATACGACTACACCACTTCTCATTTCATCAGGTACGAAGAACCGTAAAAGACAAAATGCGAGAGTTTTGGATCTATTTGCGAGCATTTTTCCCCCGCAGCGAAGACGAGGAAGGTACAAATGAGGTTTTTCTATTCTATTATGTTCAATAGATAATTCAATGACACAAATGTACGCTTCCAAAAGGAACTGTGATGTTGATAAGATCGTATCCATAGTTTTATTGTTTTTAAATCATAATTCGAAAGTGCTGTCTATTTGTCACATTCATACAGTTTGGGACTGATTATCCGTGAAAGAATAATGACAATCACAAGAAGGACAATAGGCCACTGTTCTACTGATTGTTTTTCTGGATGGATAACGGTCGATCCTACAATTACGGCAAAACGAACAAAAAGATGCATTTCCTTTGTATTTTAAAGTGGTTAGGATTTCGTAACTCAAAAACTCTGTAACTTACTTCAACAAGACTCTTAACGACAAACGCTGGCCAAATAATCAGACCTGAAAGATAAGAAGACAAACATTTTAACATGTATTTTAGTGAAATTTGATACAAACACTGATTGCTTATATTGAAGCGACAATGTATAGATGATGCTGGAAAATGTAGCCTTATGGATATGGACGAACCAAATGCCGATGATGGTAGTGAAAAAATAAGAAATGGAGTAATAGTATTGCTTGGGCGGAGTGTAGATTGCTTGAGTTACATGTGACAGACAATGGTCGGTCAGGACAATGAAAAATGATCTGTCAAGATCCATCATCAGATTTAGGTCTAGATCGTGAATACTCCTGGTTTCGATAACCCATTAAGATGGATACTTGTCTCAAGTAGAAATTGGGTTATTTGCAGGTGTATAAATAGACAGGGCCTGACTTAAAAACACCTGGGTGACGTGAGCTCCCTGAATAAATAACCTTATAACTATTACTCGTAAAACAAAATAAACATTATTGAGTCATTTAAATGTATGTTGCAACATTATTCGCAGCAGAGCAAGGTGGGGAAGGACAACAGGACCAACATGGTATCGAGGACATTGAGGAGGATGACAGTGACGAGGGTAATGAACCTTTCCATGCAATTATATTTCATATAAGGCTCCTTTGTGCATGAAAGTCATATCCGGATCGGGGTTGCACGCGAGGGTTGAGAATGACGCAAACGTACCCACACAGACCGCAAACTCTAATTATAATGAAAATTCAACATCGCGTGATGTGATAATATTTGGATTACGTGCTTAAGGTAAAGCAATACACACACCATTGTTGATATAGCTAAAAGTTATTGCAGGTAAATAATACTGAGAGGTCATCCCCCACTGATCATAAAGAGTAAAAAAAACCTATTGGAAGAAGAAGTCCTACAAGCTCTACGCTTTTGATAGATAGTAAGATGAGCGGATGAATGGATGGATTAATGGATGGATGGATGGATGGATGGATGGATGGGTGGCTGGAGGCCTGAGTGGATGGACTGCTGGATTAATTGATTAATTGATTCATTGATAGATTCATTCGTTCATTGATTGCTAGATTTGCTGATTCATTCAGCTATTGGACATCAATCGAATGATAGATTGATTACGTTTTAACGGCGTTTCTTTCGTTTCTGCTGCTAGATGACGAAGAAAGTGACGACGAAGATGACAGCAGTGATGACGAGGATTATGATGATGATGATGATGCTGATGCTGATCGGGAATGGATTGAAATGCAAATTTCTTGCCTCTTGTCTGAAGAGCAAGGTGCTTTGTGATTGACTATCTTATGAATTATGTACTTTTGCATTGATTTACAAATAATGGTTACAGTAGACTATATAGATTCACAACTTTTTTCCTGTTCCTAAAAAAATGCTTTTCTATTTTTTCTTTATATATTATATGTACATACACGATTTTACAATAGAGGTTTATAAGTGCTATACCTACCTCGAGAACTACTTGCAGCATGTTGGTGGAGTAAAGAAAATAAGGCGTGGCGCCCTCTCTCGGTCACATCAACAGAGCAGCATCGTTTTCAAAAATTTAGACTAAGAACAAGGCGAACTATTTTTTCACAATAAAACTCAAAACTGTTAACAAACATATTGAACATTTCAATATAACCTTCGTTTTTTGTTTGTAGATCAACATAGAAGTGATGCATCATCAGACTCAGGTAAACAGCTGTCCTTTGTTATTTTGTCCTAGGTATAACCGGTGACTTCCTACTATCAACGATCTCAAATTTTCCCCAGATTTCACTGCTGTCCATAGTCGGGAAGCTCTGTGCGCATTGCGCCTTTAAAAAATTACCACCCGATCTTGTCCATCTCATGTTAGACTTGCAGCACGGCTTTGTACAGTCTGTCCACCATGACTTGGCTACCTCGCTCGATACTGGATTTCAGCAAGCTGTCATTGTTCGGGCAGACCTGCACCTTTCGTAACGCCTCACAGGATTGGCTAAGAAAACATTAAAACAAACAACACAACAATGGACCCTAGCCCTAAAAACAATAGAGGTGCACCTTATCCAGGTCCAATGAAATTAGAGGTTCCGAAGAGGTGCAGGCCTACTGCATTGTTCGGCATCCAGGGGTCACTGCACGGGTCGTTAGAGGGTTCTAGTAGGCGGCGAATACTCCCCTTGGGTATCTGTAACATCTGATGTTCCTCAGGGCGTTTTCGTAGTTCGTTTCCCTTTCTATTTCTCTTGTACA
Source organism: Cladopsammia gracilis (assembly GCA_022457155.1). Taxonomy (NCBI): domain Eukaryota; kingdom Metazoa; phylum Cnidaria; class Anthozoa; order Scleractinia; family Dendrophylliidae; genus Cladopsammia; species Cladopsammia gracilis. The sequence continues at coordinate 547,453 of JAJGOT010000509.1, read as the reverse complement.
TCAATGATATAGTACCCGAGGTCACTTGCCACGTTAGTACCCTCGCTCTCTTCGCAGATGATGCCAAATGGCCCCGAGTAGTTCGTAGCTCTGAGGATTGCGCTGCTCTTCAAAGTGACCTGAATCACCTATCCGACTGATCTATGCAACGAGGACTCTCTTTTAATCATTGTGAATGCGAAGTGCTAAGAATATCTAGAAAGCGAACTAGCCCATCTCTCGCGGTTAGTTCCTACACCATGAGCGACCACGCCCACGACTGAACGCAAAAGGTTGCTATATTTGTCATCCGTGCGCTCCCAACTAGTTTATGTCAGTGAGTTCTGGGATCCTCAATCATTTATTTCAGATTCAAACCTTCTTGAGGGTGTGCAGAGGCGTGTTACCCGTGTTATTCTAAGATGTAACCAATGGTCCGAATCTCCCACCTTACGACTAATCGCACTTTATCTCCATGACCCTACTCCCTATTTTGTACTGGTTGGTGTGCTGTGATCTATGTTTCGTTTTTAAATGTATAAACAGTTCGTTCAACATCCAGCTAAACCATAACGTTTATTTTTATAGTTGTCGCCCTTCGTCGGACTTGTTGTTTTAGTACAACACTATTTAGAGAATATTTTCTTTAATCACGTCGCCCTACTTTGGAATAATTTTCACTTGAAATCCGCCAGTCAGCAACTTTTGCCTCTTAAAACAAAACTGTACGATTCCTCTTATGATACAGACAGACTCAGATATTGGACGACTGTGGCCCATATTGTAGGGCCATGTGCAGACCTTTTTGCTGCTGAGAATTTTTATTATTGTTTATATTTATTAGTGGTATTTTATTCAATATTAGCATATTATATAGTAGTTAATAAATATAATGGGACTTGCTGAGAGCGTGGTGAATGGGTGCACGTCCAGACGATGAAAGTAGATGCATTTGATTTGCAGTGATAATCACATGAAATGTCAAATGTTCTCAGAATATTGTCGTCATTCTTTTATAATTAACGCAGATTATGAGCAGGAGGGACCGATTACGTCGTTGGTGGAAGGTAAAGCTGATTGTTGATCTTACTTTCACTTGACAATGACATGTATTGTTTAGAGCAGTTTTCAATTGAGTGTCGTAAAACCAAAACCAAAGTTATCACTCTTACCAATCATAACAGTCGTTGACAATCCAGTGAACCAATCAGAGCTCGAAGCAATTGCATGTCGGCGGCGCCAAGCGCGGGAAAACGCGTGCGCGCAAGTCACGATTGGTTTGGGTTTTACTTCTGATTGGTCGAGAAAGTGGCGCGAGATTTTTTAGCCAATCACAAAGCGTAGCAATGAAAAACCAAAGCAATTGTGTAATTACTTTCGACACGCAATTGAAAACTGCTCTAAATTAAAGACCTACAAGCAGGTGATTAGCAAACGCCAACATGTTTCACTCCTCTAAATGGCGGTTAAAGGGTAATTTTTAAAAGATAACTCACATAATCCGTCAGAATTATAAAGCAATATACGCTGCGTTGGGAATTTATGCTCAAAGTTATTGTATTTTGCCTACAAGGACATAACAGGGCATCAGTTGAGTCTCTTATCAATTCCACTTTCAAACCTCAAGCCGAATGAGTCACCTGCAGCAACCTCAGGCCACGCCCTAACAATCACTTTCATTAGGTTATAATAGAGATTTAAATTTATTTTTAACCTCAAGTTAAATGATCGATTTTATTTTTAATCAGTTACCATCCATCCAACTCGCGAACGCCCGGGAAGGAATAGCAATGCAGACCAGCAAAGTAAACGTGACTCTGGTAAATATGAGGGGGGGGGGGGGGGCACAAAGTGCCCGCGCTAACTTTGAACATTCATAACTTCTTTAATATGTATTCAAACGCCATCGAACTTTGTGACTTTTATCTGGCAACAATTTTATGACAATTTTTTGATCACGTGACTTGATGTTTACTTGGCAACAAGATTTTGACAGCCATGTTTTTTGAAATTTGCATATTTATACATTTGAATGAAGAAAACAATATTTATTGGTATAACTTTTATATTTTTACGTCATTTAGCGTTTATTTATTGGTTTTGATTAATTTTGAGTGAATTTGGACGGTTTTTAAGAAGTTTTTAAAAAATTCAGAAATCCAAGATGGCGGATCCAAGATGGCGGCCGTATAACTAATTACCTAATAACTACGTCATATGACGTCATCGCTCCATTGTGCGGACCGCAAAAGAAGACAGCTTTGGACGTACTATGTACCCTCTAGGTTTCATTGCCATAGCCTTAATGTTCTTGAATTTACGAGGGGGGCACAATGTGCCCCCCCCCCCCCCCCCAGGCTCAGAAACTCAAAAAAAGCCCAGGCTGAATAGGGTTAAAAAAGGTATGATACAACGGAGTGAAAACCATTTACCATAACTCTATGGGAACATATAAAAAAAATTGAGCGGTCATATTTTAAAATCAATAGGAAACTTTCTTTCCGTGTTTCCTTAAGTTATGGTAACATTCGACGAAGTTTTGGAGATCTCGAAATAGTTGTGGAAGCACTCGCCTTCGATGAGTGTTTCCAAAACTTCTACTCGTGTAACCATAATTTAATGGAAACAGGGAAGGCGTTACGCTTAAAATGTATCAAATGATCACAGCTAAATCTATCTCAAAAGTAGCTAGTTCAAAATGTCGTGCACAAATATTCTTAATTAACGCTACTGAGTTTCTGGTCAGTGATCAAATGAGTAAGCAACACATTATATGCTTAGGTAAGACAAGTCAGAGTTCCACCTAATAATTTTAAACCCCTGGCTTAAAAAATAAATAACCGAGCGTCTTTTTATCAACACAGCTTATGAAGAGGAGGTAGCAGAGGAACGAGAAATGGAAGGAGAGAAGGACCAAGAAGAACCAAAAGCAAAAGCAGAAGTAGTACACGATACAACTAACCCTGAAGGAGAACAAGGAGAGGATGATAAATACATTGGTGAATCAGCTGATGGCGATGCAAGTAAAGGCGTAAACGAACCAACGGAATATGATGCAAGAGAAGGAGTGATTGAAGTAACTGATCGTGATGCAGATACAGAAGTTGATGTACCACCTGACCGTGATGCAGATGAAGGAGTTGATGCACCACCTCACCGAGGTGCAGGTGGAGGAGTTGATGTACCAACTGACCGTGATGCAGATGAAGGAGTTGATGCACCACCTCATCGAGGTGCAGGTGGAGGAGTTGATGTACCACCTGACCGTGATGCAGATGAAGGAGTTTATGCACCACCTCACCGTGATGCAGATGGAGGAGTTGATGTACCAACTGACCGTGATGCAGATGAAGTTGATGTACCAACTGACCGTGATGCAGATGGAGGAGTTAATGTACCAACTGATCGTGATGCAGATGAAGGAGTTGATGTACCAACTGATCATGATGCTGATGAAGGGGTTGATGTACCACCTGATCATGATGCTGATGAAGGAGTTGATGTACCAACTGACCGTGATGCTGATGAAGGAGCTGATATACCAACTGACCGTGATGCTGATGAAGGAGTTGATCTACCAACTGACCGTGATGCTGATGAAGGAGTTGATGTACCACCTCACCGTGATGCAGGTGATGGAGTTGATGTACCAACTGACCATGATGCACATGTGGGCGAAGGTGAACCAACTGACGGTGATGCGGATGAAGGAGTTAATGTACCAACTGGCCATGATGCAGATGAAGGAGTTGATGTACCAACTGACCGTGATGCTGATGAAGGAGTTGATGTACCACCTGACCGTGATGCTGATGAAGGAGTTGATCTACCAACTGACCGTGATGCTGATGAAGGAGTTGATGTACCACCTCACCGTGATGCAGGTGATGGAGTTGATGTACCAACTGACCATGATGCACATGTGGGCGAAGGTGAACCAACTGACGGTGATGCGGATGAAGGAGTTAATGTACCAACTGACCGTGATGCTGATGAAGGAGTTGATGTACCAACTGACCGTGATGCTGATGAAGGCGTTGATGTACCAACTGACCGTGATGCAGATGAAGGAGTGGATGTACCTACTGACCGTGATGCTGATGAAGGAGTTGATGTACCTACTGACCGTGATGCTGATGAAGGAGTTGATGTACCACCTCACCGTGATGCTGATGAAGGAGTTGATGTACCACCTCACCGTGATGCTGATGACGGAGTTGATGTACCACCTCACCGTGATGCGGATGAAGGAGTTGATGTACCACCTCACCGTGATGCTGATGAAGGAGTTGATGTACCACCTCACAGTGATGCTGATGAAGGAGTTGATGTACCACCTCACCGTGATGCTGATGACGGAGTTGATGTACCACCTCACCGTGATGCGGATGAAGGAGTTGATGTACCACCTCACCGTGATGCTGATGAAGGAGTTGATGTACCACCTCACCGTGATGCTGATGAAGGAGTTGATGTACCACCTCACAGTGATGCTGATGAAGGAGTTGATGTACCACCTCACCGTGATGCTGATGACGGAGTTGATGTACCACCTCACCGTGATGCGGATGAAGGAGTTGATGTACCACCTCACCGTGATGCTGATGAAGGAGTTGATGTACCACCTCACCGTGATGCTGATGAAGGAGTTGATGTACCACCTCACCGTGATGCTGATGAAGGAGTTGATGTACCACCTCACAGTGATGCTGAGGAAGGAGTTGATGTACCACCTCACAGTGATGCTGATGAAGGAGTTGATGTACCACCTCACCGTGATGCTGATGAAGGAGTTGATGTACCACCTCACCGTGATGCTGATGAAGGAGTTGATGTACCACCTCACCGTGATGCTGATGAAGGAGTTGATGTACCAACTGACCATGATGCGGGCAAAGGTCAACCAACTGACGGCGATGCTGAAGAAGAAAGGCCCGGTGGTGATGACATAATAAAACCTCGAGCTCAAGCAGCCGAATTTGAGTCTGTACGAGACGAAGTAAAAAGTGAGTAAATAGCTCTCCAGAAGCTATAATAGCATTTTGCTGCTGGGCTGACTGACCACAGTGATTGTGACAGGTTATTTTATGGGAAAGATGCATTTCCAGAGTATCTTTATTCCTTTAGAAAGGGACGTTTTAAGGCTTGCATGGTTTTGATCAGTTGAGGCATGACCACATACTGAGTATTACTAATACAGGAGCTACGGGATTTTATTTGCTTCGATCGTTATTCGATGCGCCCTCTACGTAAATGACTGGCTTATCAATCTGTCAAATTACTGATTATTTCTTTATTTCATATTAAATATAGGAAAAGAGGAAGATGAAGAACATGCTGTTCGTGAATACCAGGCACCCCAAGGTGCAGCACTGTCAAAAACGGAGGAGGAAACAGATGTCTACGATACAAAACTGTAGTCAGCATGAGTAGAATACCATTGTACGCTACTGGTTGCCATAGTCCCTGTAGTTGGCATAGTTTTTGTAGTTGCCGAGTGGACGTGTTTGGTTTGGTGCCAGTAGCTGCTGTAGTTGGTGTAGTCTCTGGTAGTAATTGGCTTCAAGTTGCTGTACTAAATCGTTTAAAAACCCAATGCGACTTCACATGGAATCTCATTAGCCCACAGTTGAAGTGAGGATGAAGCTTAGCAAGCTGAAAGACGACTTTCGCTGGTTTGAGCTATTTTATGAGGACAGCAAAAAATGAAAGGCGATTATACGATTTTGACAATACAAGGAAATGACTAGTTTTTTTCTTAATTATAGAGAGTAATTCAACTGGTTAAGGCAATTAAAAGGTCGCAACGGTAAGAAAAAAGCATGCTATAATATGAGAACAACATATCGGCATATTTACGCCGGGCAATACCATTGGCGATCAAGGTAAACGCAGTATTAAGGTATCTCCACAAATAATCAGTGAATTATTGTCAAAATGCAAGGCCAAATGTCAATCAACGTTTGGAATTCATTAGCCGAACGTACACACTGAAGGTCATTTAAAACAACTGAAGCAATCGACCTTGAATTATGAGGCCTTATAACTATTCAAAGCAAGATTCGTAATTTAAACAGCTGAAAATACAACTCAGTTACGTGTGAAAGCTATGCCAATGATAACGTCGTGATATATGACGTCACGATGTCGTCTTGGAGAGTTTTCCATCGGATCGGATTCTTTTAATTGGCCAGTTATTTTGACTATAATCTCACGGTTTTTTTAATTAAACGGTTTTGTGGCATTGCAATGATTTTTCCTTTCATTATTTTGATTAGTCATTAAAAAAGTGCAGAGATCAGGGCCTGGTTCAAAAAGCACTATATAAGTTAATTCAGTATTAGTACCATTTTGAAAGTTAACATCGGAAGTGATAAGAAGAAAGACGTGGGCAACTTGTAGGGAGTACTAACCGTTTTGGTGCAAATTGAGATTTTTAATCATAAACAATTTCACCCTCGACCCACAGCAAATGGAAATGATACGCATATTAACTAGAAAGACCAAAAGGAGTGTTTCTTTGAATGCCGTCTTGGCCAATAATCGCACTACCAAAATGTTTTCTCTCCTTTAAATTATAGAATAAAATCTAAGTGCTTTTGCTTTTTTCGTAAAAGGGATTATATTATCACCATCTCACAGATGTGTTCATGTGGCGGACCCTAAGTGGTATGGGAAGCTTTGCAAGAAATGTAATACAATGGATGTGATAATAATCGCTTGTGAGAAACCAAGATGTATAATGTGGACAGTCACAGTTTTAAATATTGTAGACATGGTTTCATAGTTAACAACGCTGTAAATTTTCTAATTTGGTAAATAAACTAAGTTGAGAGAAACGTAGAATTACTTAGTCAAGGCCTTGCACCTGACATGACATTCCCTTCTCCTAATTTCTCAACAAATATATCGACTATGTTTTATGTAGTAGTAGATAAGAACAGGGATAATAAACAACCTAACCCAAACCCAACCGAAGGATTAGACAGTCCACTTGGAGAGAGGCGGTGCAATGGGGGTGGCGGGAGGGCGTGGGGGGCGGGGGGGCACCAAAGGGTCAGGAGACGCCCAAGATGACGCGATAGGCTTAAAGAGCCAGCGTAAAGAGAGAGAGAGAGATAGGTGGTGCATGAGAGTCCACCGGGGGGTCATTCGAACCCCTTTGGGTACCCGAGAGGCTAAGAAGGCAACTCGCACCTCCCTCCCTCCTGTTGTCTTCTTAGCACTCCGTGCTCCTCTCTGTCGTTTATTCGACAGGGGGCAATCCCATACCTTAATGCTAATGAGGCAACAGGAGGGATATTGTACTGTTTTTGGCGTTTTATGTTCCTTTTTTTCTCATTCGATACTTTTGAAATTCCGGGGCGATATTTCCACATTTTGGCAAATTTAAAGCCACCCGAGAGAGTCGACGCCAGAGCGAGTTTATGCCAGAAATATTGTCGAGCGCGTGGGAGACTGGCGGTTATTGCTCAAATAAAAGATTCTTCGAAAAGGCATTAAACCCAAAGACAAAAACAATAAAGGCACTAACTGTAATTTTCAAAACGGTTTTTATTGATGAATCTTCGTTGAGATTCCTTAATTTGCAAGCAAACATCTTCCGTTCTTCTCGGGCGCCATCTTCAATGCGCACTGATCAACACGGTCAGCATTAGATACCATCCGCCTAAATCACCTCGGACACTTATTGAGAATTGTATAACGTAATATCGACAATTAGAATTTAATTACTCATGCGCAGTAAGCGCATGAGGTATAAAATGGGTTGCGTTTCTTCTTGTTTTCAATAAATTTTTAAGTGTAAAAAAGAAAATCTAAAATCCCCACTCAGGATTGAACCTCTGGCTCAACTAGTGACCAGCAGTATCACTTTGGACAAGTGTACACATTATGTACAAGAAACCCGTACTTGTCTATTTACGAAGCACGAAGTTGTCAGTTTCGGCGCCGAGTTTGATTGACATCTCGGAAGATAAATTAAAGGGCTCCAAGAGCCATCTCGTGAATACTAAATATAAGGAGAATTTTAGTTGTTTTTCAAATGTTCTGTAATTAAGTTTCAAGCTTTTAATATTCCTTAACTTGGCTTTTTGTGGCGTCACTGTGATAAGTGGCTATGTGCACGGCAGCCGGGCACGGTCTTCAATAGACTAAATGCCGGCAGTCAGAAATTCCAAGGAAAGCCTCTTAAACCTCCTAAGAGTATTCGACCTTTGTTTGGAAATGCCAAGCGATTCGAAAAATTAACAAAGTACAAAATTTTCTTATGTAGCATGCGATTTTACGGCACGCATGAAAATTAACAATAACAACAACAACAGCAGTTTATTTTTCAAATAATAAAACAAAATATAGTAGCAACCCGCAAATAACTAAATAACTATATTTAGAGAGGAAAGCCACATCAGCCGTAGCTGGTTTTCATGCAGGTCCTCTATCCAGATCGAATTGGAATTTAGAATGTTGGTTTTTGAGGAGAGTTAATCGTGGCGGGTTGCTGCGCACTAAACAGTTACAGAAGCTCACTATGAAATAAATGAATAACAATAGATAAGAAAATAAGGAATGGATAATTTATGATTGGTTACAACAACAAATAAATTAATAAATAATAGCAATAAATAAATAAATTAAGGAGAAGGGGTAATAAAATGCAGATTAAAGTCAATTAAGTGTTTTAAAATTACGAAGACTGGTACAAAGAAATTCGACATCAACATAGATATCCTCACTCTCCAAGACCTCCAATTGCAATCTGTTCAACTTGGATTTAAAGCATGTTTTGCTTTGGTTACGTAAATTTATAGGTATATTATTTCAAATTCTAGTTCCAGTTCTAGAAAAGAAAAGGTTGTTTTACAAAAGACAAGAGGCTCCTAGCAGCCTTTACTCATGCGCATGCGTAAGTTAGTTTTATGATATATTTTAAACGTGATAAGATGTCCGACATGGCGAAGAGTACTCCTTTCATTCAGTCATCGTTCCTGCAAACCACGTTGTTTACTGATTGTTTTGGAAATGAAGGCTGTACCACAATGAAGGGAATGATTCTTCTAAGTCTTATATATACCAAACATGAACATTGCTAATGTAAGTAGGGTTGTAGGAGACGCTGTCGTGACACTTGAGTAACGCTCTTTTACCGGAAGTGAGGGTAACCGGAAGTCACTAAACAGGAAGTGTAGTGGCAAAGCTATAAACTGAAAGTGTGCAATTTAAAATATGCGTGCATAAATTTGCATGCAAAATCGTGACAAAAAATAAAAATAATAAAAAAAAATAACAAGAAAAACGGAGCCGAAACCTTACCTCATGCCGCTACGCGCATGAGTAAAAAGCAAGGTTGTTTCCCTTAGTGTACAAACCATAAGAAATGAAAATAGGACGCATTCATTTTATTTATTTTATTTTATTAGCTTCGCCTATTACATGATAACAAAAGAAGACAGGACAACAAATACCGTCAGTATACACTGAAACAAAGAATAATAAATGCTTAATTAATGCATTCGGAAATATCTCTCGTATGACGGACTAAAAATGTTAGTTAATGCCCTCGTCATGTCTCGATTAGATTACTGTAATAGTCTTATGTACGGTATCCCTAAATACCAAAGGGATAAACTTCAGCGAATTCAGAATACTGCAGCGCGTCTTGTGATGGGCCTAAAACGTTCAGACGATACAATTCCTTTATTAAGGAACCTACACTGGCTTCCAGTTGAAAAGAGGATTGAATTTAAGATTCTCCTCATAACTTACAAGATCATGGACGGCCTGTCCGCAGACTACTTGAAGCCTCTAATTGAGGTCTATCATCCGTCACGAACTTTAAGATCATCGTCACGTTCACTACTCTGTCCTTAAAAAGCCAAAACCGACAACTATGGTGGAAGAGCTTTTTCGCTTGCGGCACCGAAACTACGGAACTCTTTACCTGAGGATATTAAAGGGACACAGTCACGAATTCGCATGCGCGGCCCAGGCTCACTTCCGGTCTACTTGAAAACATTTGGCCGACATTATGGACCTTGGAATCGGTGGCGGAAAATGCTCATTTTCAGCGTAATATGCGATGATTTTCAAAACTCCAGACATGTTTTATTGTGGAAGAGAAATAGTTCTTTAACTGTGGCTGAAAAAATCGCTGATTGGATGGATTTTTTGGACGCAAATCGCCTCCGAGTTTTGTCGATCTCAAACCGAGTGTTTTGCCTTACTCCGTGATTCTTATAATAATAATATAATAATAATAACTTTATTTCTATAGCGCTCTTATCCCATACTCAAGGCGCTTTACAGTCATGTAAACAACATTATTGAAAAAAAAAATACAAATTTACAACCATATCCTATTATATTTACAATGAATAAAAAAAGGGAAAAAATTAAAAACTAAAGCAACTATTAAATCATCACTATTAAATCAAAAATTAGCTCAAAAACTAATGGAATATATATATAAATCTATAAAAACAATGATCCGTTATTACTCAATTTAGTAAACAAGTACGTCTTAAGTGATCTTTTAAAACTCGAGATGGTGTTGGACTTCCGAATTTCATAGGGTATTAAGTTCCATTCTCTTGGTGCATGAACAGCGAATGCTCTATATCTCCGTAGGTCTTGGTATACGATCTAGGTTGCATTAAAAGTTCATTACTAACAGACCTCAATGATCTAGTATGAGAACGATAATATAGTTTCTGAGCTAAATAGCTAGGCGATGTCCCATTCAGTGATTTATACACGAGAAGCAGAATCTAAAAAATAATTCGATATTGAATCGGTAGCCAGTGAAGCTCACACAAAACAGGTGTCATATGCTGAAACTTACTCACTTGCAACACAACTCTAGCCGCCGTGTTTTGTACATACTGCAATCTTTGTAACTGATACTTAGGTAGGCCGTATAGTAATGCATTACAGTAATCTAATTTCGATGTAACAAACGCATGAACAGCAACTTCTTTTGATTCTTTAGTAAAATACTTCCTAATTCTAGATAGGTTCCTCAGATGATAAAATGATGATCGACAGATGCTAGACACATGTGCATGAAAAGACATGTGCTCATCAAAGATAACACCAAGACTCCTAGCCGACTGAGAGGCAACCTCGCTCTCATCACCAACACATAAGGACTGAAAAGATGGAGAGGGACGATACTTTGAGTGGATCAGCATAACTCCCGTCTTATCGTGGTTTAGCTTCAATTCGTTGAGATCCATCCAGCGACATATTGCAGAAATGCAGTTCTCGACCCTCGATTTAACAGCGTCCACATCCACCGATTTGAATGCAAAGTATAACCGAGTATCGTCGGCGTATAAATGATAATCTAAGCCATAAGATCTTATCACTTTAGCAAGTGGCGCAGTATACAGAAGGTAGAGTACAGGTCCCAGAACTGAACCTTGGGGAACACCCACGGGAAGATCCCGTACCGTAGAATTCGCCTCATTGATGTTTACAAACTGAGTTCTTTGAGAAAGATAACAATCGAACCATTGCAGTACAGTTCCTCTGATGCCAAATGATTTCTGCAGTCGTGCCAGCAGCAAGGAATGGTCAACAGTATCAAATGCTGCCGACAGATCCAATAAAACAAGGAAAACATTCTCGCTCTTATCCAATGACAGCATAATGTCATTTGTAACAGTGAGAAGTGCAGTCTCGGTGCTGTTAAAAATCTTGTACGCTGATTGAAAAAGGCTCGTGTAGATCATTTTCGCCAAGATAGCTATTCAATTGCACAAACACTGTTTTCTCTATCAATTTAGATATGAACTTTAAATTTGATACAGGGCGAAAGTTACCAAACTGCTCAAAGTCTGCATTTAATTTCTTTAGAATAGGTGATAGCAGCGCTACCTTAAGTTCCTTGGGCAGCAATCCAGATGACAATGACAAGTTAATCACCCTTCTAAATATAGGGACAAGACTGGAATAGCATTTCCGCATGATACTCGCTGGAAGTGGATCCAGTGCGAATGCCTTAATAGTTGAACCCCCAATCAACCCTAAGACGTCTTCATCTGTTACCCTTGTGAACTCGCTAAAGCATGACGTACACTCAAAATCCTCCATAGTGCGCTCCCCCAGCTGCTCTTTTCTAACTAGCAACTCATCACGAATTCGCACAATCTTGGCACTGAAAAATCAGCAAAGGCATTTGCGAGTTCTTGATCACTGTTCGCAGACGGATATCTTTTGTCTATACTCCTTTGCAGTAATTTATCAAATGTGCGAAAAAGTAATTTACTATCATGGGCAATATGAAGGGAAAACAGTGGCGACAAAGAAAAACCCCAAAGGACAAAAGATACGCCAGAGGCGAGTTTAATAGTGTCAATTTATTGAATTAATGTCTAAAGTTTGCTTTATTTTCCGTTGGAAATCTGCCTTATTTTTTCCCCATACAACATCTTATAAAGCGCTCAAATTTTCAACGGCCGCCGTGTAATACCGCTTTCAATACCGCTTTCATTGAAGGGTCACGTCCCGACTCACACACCGCTAATAAATTAAAATCCTTTGCCTTCCCGTGACGTGAGCAATATTCCAGCGACAATAAGTGCACCGTGAAGACAGAATCGGAGCAAGTTTCGTAGTCTGCGATGAATTTCGCTTCATGCCATGACTTAGAAATTGTATCCTCGAAATAAACATGTTTATGGGATTTCAACCACTCTTTCCTCGTTCTTTTCGGCGTACCAAATTTCCGTTTTCGTCTCGAGTTTCTTCGTTTTCCACCGTGACCGCCTCCACTAGTCGACGCCATTTTGAAATTGACGGTTCAACTTGAAAAATTTAGGCTGAACTTTTCAAGTTTCGATTCGAAAAACTCGCGCATGCGCCCTCGTGACAGTGTCCCTTTAAGAAAGCGAAGACTGTTAGCTGTTTTAAAAACAAGTTGAAAACTTATATTTTTAGGAAAGCTTTTTTTTTATCTTAGTAAGCTGTAATTAGACGTACATGATTAGATAGGATTTTTCTTATTTTTTTCTTATTTTATGTATGTGAAAATTATTGTAAGGCGCATTGAGCTTAGGAAATACGCCATATAAGAATGTGTATATTATTATATTATTATTAAATAAAAAATCATTTCTGGGATCACTATTACTACTGCTGTTTAAAGACGTGTTTATAGCTTTAATGCTAAGGACAGAGACTAGCGGAAGAACTTTAAACATAAATAGAAAATGAATGCCATGGAAATACTTGAGATATAAGCTAATTAGAAATTATTGTTAAGTCGAAATAAGAACAATTCCTTTTCTTTTAGTAAAGGAGATCAATTTCGCGTATTCTGTCAGAGCGGTTTTCATTTGAGTGTCGCAAAACGAAAACCAAATCAATTACTCTGACAAATCACAACAGATGCAGACAATCCAATGAACCAATCAGAACTCGAACCAACACACGTAGCCGACGCCAAGCGCGGGAAAACGCGTGCGAAGATGTCAGAGTTTGAATTCTGATTGATTGGTTGATGGTTTATAAAGTGGCGCGAGATTTTTTAACCAATCACAAAGCGTAGCAATGCAAAACCAAAGAAATTGCAAAATTACTTTCGACACTCGATTGAAAACAACTCTAAACCGGAATAAAAAAAATAACCAGAAAACCCTGAAACGACTGCGCCCGTAGTCTGTTAATAATTCCGTTTTGCTTATAAATAAGATCATCTTGCTGTACAAATCAATAAGTATACCATACATGGTTATAAGTGATATAAACATCCAAGTATTAAAAACTTTTCATTTCTTAAATAACACATTTGTTAAACTAGCCACCGAAATTTAGGAAAACAAACACGGTCAACTCTATGTGAGAGCAAGCTCGGGTCCATCAAACAAGAGAGTCGACGGGAAATGACAAGAGATGACGACAATTGACAATGGTCAACGAGTGTTGACGACATTCGACGAGAATCGACGAGAGTCGGTGAGAATTGACGGGAGTCAACGAGAATTGACGAGTCAAACGCTTTGATAGAGAACACTAGTCGGTTACCAAACAAGATCAAAGGGTTTAACTTTGTAGATTTTAAGCAGACCCGAACTCTGTAAACGACAGTCGACCAGCGCGTCAGGGAATAAGCGACCAAACGAGAGTGTGAGTGAATTCTTAGTAATTCTTTTGCATAGTTGAGCAAATCGGCCACTCTTTTAGAGCGAACGAGAGTAGCCTTTCGAACAAAATCGAAAGTTCAAACTCTCGTCGATTCTGATGAAACTTCGAGCAGACTTGATTCTTTGAGGGAACCGAATACAAAGAGAAAGAAAAGAACGTACAATAGCCAGCGATCAAATGGGAGCGAGAGTGTGAGCTTTTATTGATTGACATGAAAAATCCCGCAGACTGAAACGCTTTAAGAGCGCCTGAGAGTTTGTGGTTAAACGAAAGCGAGAATGAACTCTCTTCAAATCTCGGCGAATCTCTTGAAGGTGGACACGTTTTTTTCCTCTACCACTGACTTTTCGTAGAAACCGCTATAAAGCAGCTACGTGGAATTTGTTTTTGTCTTATGTCACTACATTGACGTACATCATCTACCACTAGATAAACACCTCGACTTCTAAGTTGGACTTCTCGGTGTGGGGGGACTCCCATATATAATCGATGGGTGCGAGCGCCGGACATTTTGAAAGGAACCCATAAAATGGTACCAGCAACATGTTTTGTGGGTGTGGTTCACATTAATTTTTACCCATACGAGGTATCAATTATTTCTGAAGAGTTGTTCTTGTCAGCATATTTTTCAGTCTGGTTTAAAACCTCAAAAGATTTCAGAATTACTCTGACACTGGTCATTTCCGTCTGTAACGCACTTAGTGGTACCAAACCACGCAATGTAACTACTAAGGTGTATGACGATCATTCCCGTCACTTTTGTACGAAACTCAAATGCCGTACTTCACATGAGCCGAACCCAATTACAGTTTAGGTCGACTCAAATTAATTAAGGTCGCCTGGTGAGTCAAACGTCGAACTAATTCAGCCGAACTCAACTGCACCAGCCTTCAAGAACGGCTAGCACGTCACAAGAGCCGAACTCAATTAATTGAGCTCGGCTAATGTGAAGTACGTTTAACCAGGGCCTAACACCCTTAGTGGTACCAAACCACGCAATGTGACTCCTAAGGGTATGATGATCACCCCGTCACTTTTATACGACGGTCCACCCCCTCCCCTAGGGCGGAGTGTGTCTGCTCTACACAGAGTTGACTATTTACATATTATATAGTTAAATAAACATTTCACTCCAGGTGAAAGTGTTACGGAGACGTAGTTAAAATCTCTTTAGTCGAATTATCTATACTGTTCAAGGAACGTACTTTTTACAGTTTCAAGTACAACTAAAAATATTTTACACTGTAAAAAAAATTGGCTCTTTTGGAAAAAAACTTATGATAAATAACATGATATGAAACACTCGCCGTGATTTATCCTGATTGTCATAAGAAAACATTACTTTACATGCGTTACACAGTTCATATACATTGCGTTACACGTTGCGTTATTCTTTAAGAATTTGGCGGTGTATGTAAGCCGCAGCGTCTAAATGATGATGTTCTTTATCTTCATCCCCTGTCGTCTTATCTATTTAAGGACTTTGTAAGGAGAAGTAAGATGCTCCTGGGAGCAAAACGGTCACCCGATCTTTTTAGATTTTGTTTGTTGCACATAAGAAACGCTTTAAAAAGTCACGAAAAGCTATTTGCCAACAATAAAGTAACTTACGTAGCGGGTGCTGGAGAGGGGCGGGGGAGGGGGAGAGGGGTGGGGGAATTTGGGCATGTTTAAAGCGCGAAGCAGGAGGAGGGGGGGTGAGGGGTCTTCCGTTGTGCTCCGCGTTTGGCACTCCTCCACGCGCGCGCCATCGTTCCCCGTTTCCTCCCTCTTCTAGCACCTGTCACGCAGGCTAACAATCAAGTAACGCGTCCGGTCAACAGTCACGCAATACTCATCTCAAAGCCTAGCGCAATGACAGGTTGGTGGTAACGCTTCACGGAAAAGATCAGGGTGCTCTTAACCAGTCACACACCACTCACCTGGAGAATCTCACATTTCCTTAGTAACAAAATACATGTATCACAATACCCCCAAACTCTTGTCTCTCTTCTAAGCTACGGAAGAAAGTAGCCTTTGTTAAAATATCTGTGCTATGATTCTCCCTATCTCTATGAGTCACGCAACGCTCATCCCAGAGAGGTCTGTGGCTCTCGGATCACCGACCGAAGGTGACAGAGCGTTGCGTTACACTCCCTCTTTTTCATTGCTCCCCCAAACGATCACCCAACATCCTGCTGCCCTTCAAACAAATGTCATCTTGCGTAACACGTTGTAATACACGTTGCGTTATAAGTCAGGAGATAACAAAAGAAGAATTGTGAATAACAGTTAACTTGATTTCCCGTTATTTACTTGGTCTTAAATTGTCCTTGGTCCGTCCCAGTTGCCTTTCGTTCTTCAATTCTGGCAAGCGCTGCGTGTACTCGGAAACTAAGTCTGTTCTCAAAGTCATACCCACTGAAACTATCCTGTGATTGAGAGAAACAAGGAAGGCATTAAAACGAGCTAAGAATCACTCCAGTAAAACAACTCGTTCACCCTTCAACACTTCAACTCCCAAGAGTGCCAAAAATCAAAATTCAAGAAAAATTCCAAATTTCATTTGATAAAATATTGAAAAACAAATGGTACCATGCAAAAGTACTGCTGAAGAGGTTTCAGTTGAATGGTCACACCATAGGATTTCGTCCACAGACTCAGAAGTTAGAACAAATAGTACCATGCAAAAGTACTGCTGAAGAGGTTTCATTTGAATGGTCACACCATAGGATTTCATCCACAGACTCAAAAGTTAGAACAAATGGTACCATGCAAAAGTACTGCTGAAGAGGTTTCATTTGAATGGTCACACCATAGGATTTCATTCACAGACTCAAAAGTTAGAACAAATGGTACCATGCAAAAGTACTGCTGAAGAGGTTTCATTTGAATGGTAAACGCATCTGTATCTACATCTTCTTTTACGCAAGAGGCACAAATAGCGATGACTCGCAAAACTACCAGAATCGCCAGCTTTTAGTAGTTATTACTGAAAACAAATAAGTCAACATACCTTGACTTTTTTCAGCAGTTCTTCTCCTTTAGCATTCATCTGAAAATTAAGCACATGTTGTCTATTAGCTCTTGTCAGGAGCTAATTCTTAGATTAAAAAAGAAACGCAATTTTTACAGAACAAACAAAAATATCAGCCAACGTATTTTTCCATATTGTCTTCAGAGCGAGTTTTAATTGAGTGTTGTAAAATTGTTTGAAACCAAAGCAATGACTGTGGAAAATCACAACAGATGCTGACAATCCTATGAACCAATCAGAACTCAAAGCCAAAAATGTCCGGCGCCAAGCGCGGGAAAACGCGTGCGAGCAAGTCGCAATTGATTTTGGCCTAAATCCTGCGCGAGCTATTACAAAGCGTAGTACTGAATCCAAAACCAAGGCATAGGCGGACAGTACTTCGGCACTGCCATATCTTTAGTACTACAGCTCTGTACGAATAAAAAAGCTCGTTATATCCAACTCACCGCTCTTAACCAATCAATACATGCGTTCTATTGTAACTTACCTTGTCTGTCTGCGCACAGAGAACACCAAGTTCATAATAAGCAAACGGAGGGACGTGAGGATCTGGGGGAGAGCGACCTGATTTGACCACTGCTTCCTGGAAATGCTGTCAATTAAACAAACATAATCCAACTTAACTGGTTTCCTTCTGGTTTTGCAGCTTATTCATTGAAGAAGAGCGCATTTCTCTGATTAGATTAAGCGTCTGTTACATTAAGTTCGCCCCTAAAGTATGGAATAGCCTACCGTAATCAGCGTCAAACGCGGGAAACTATGAGATCAGCGAAAAGCGCGAGAAAACATGCGCGCGATACCAAGTGTAAACGGTGTCAAGCGCAGGGAAACACATAACCGATGACATGCGCGGGAATAGATTACCCAGTGTGAAGATCGGGAAACTCTATCTCGATGAGCGAGAAATGTTCTGAATAGAGACCTTAAGATCGAGGTTTTTCGGCATTTCCCGCGAACCGCGAACGTCAAGAAGTCACGTGACCAGTGCCTTGCCGTCGGGTTTGCGGTTTGAGGTTCGCGTTTGTACGGCTAGACCACGATCTAGAGGTAAGTGGTTTACCGCAAGGTTTTTTGCACCCTAAAACATCACAATCCCACGTTTGAGAGGAAATACTACTTTTTAGAACTCTTTCGCTTATTAATTATCGAATTATTTTTCATAGAAACGTAATTTTGAAGACAATTTCTCAGCTTAAAGAGAAGTGAACGAACGAATGTAAACAAACATGGCAGCCGGCTGACTGTTTTGGAACTGACTTGCCAGTCGGATTACTTTGTGGTTAAACTACGATAAATAAAGTAAAAAAAAGCCAGTTTTTGATGATATTTGATTGAATGAATGTATATGCATGATTGTATACTTTGTTTCCTAGATGGCTCCGGTAATAGGCATAGGTAAAAAGAAACCCTCAATCTTAAGCCCAGATTTTGTTCATGCGGCGAACTCCGAACTGTAAACTGCTGGCCGACGTTTGTGGTTTGCGGTTTAAGAGGAAAAACCTCAATCTTAAGGTCTCTATTGTTTCCGTTTTACGCACCTGGACAGCTAAGTCGGTTTTCTTGAGTACTTGACAAGCCGCTCCTTGAATAAGAGACTTCAGTGGAATAAGACTCACGCTAACTTTACACTCCTCCAGAGCTGAAGTGAAAGAAAACGAAAAAAGAAGAGCAAAAAATTGTGTCTGTTCTCTGACTCACAGATTAAACACAGTGCAGTAGGAGATATGAAGGAGGGCTTGTACAAACGGGTTTATTCACATCATAAAAACATTTGTCTGTATTCAGTTCATGTCCAAGGACACGAACAAGAAACTCCGACTCACCAGAAAGAACTATTTAATACAGCTTCGCTACAAGTGTAGAATGCGCGCCACACATACAGCAACTCCAGTGCTAACAACAGACAATCTGCTTCTGACGGAGGTGCTTTCTTGTAAAGAGCAGCCTGCCAAAACAACAGGAAAGATAAAGTAAAGGCTTGTTTTCACTGCAAAACCATAATCGGAAGAATAAGAAATTGGGTCAAGTGAAAACAAAGATTGAGATAAACATCAGATTGATCCTTATACTTATGCTTTGAGCGGTTTTCAATTGAGTGTCGAAAGTAATTTCACAATTGCTTTGTTTTTGCATTGCTACGCTTTGTGATTGGCTAAAAAATCTCGCGCCAATTTCTTATCCAATCAGAAACAAAACCAAAACCAATCGTGACTTGATCGCACGTATTTTCCCGCGCTTGGCGCCGGCTACATGTATTTGCTTCGAGCTCTGATTGGTTCATTGGATTGTCTGCGTCTCTAGTGATTGGCCAGAGTGATTAGTTTGGTTTTAGTTTTATAACACTCAAAGTGAAAACCCCCTATGTGTATATCGCTAGTTAAAACCAGGCTTTAGCCTATGTGACAAGCCCTAGTTCCCCTAGTTCGCCTAGTTCCCGGCTGCCAGTCAGGAAAACTTTTTGCAAACAGGTTGCAAACAAATGTGACAATCATCTTACTTTCTGCTAAAACTAGATTTGTGGATTTGTAGAGCATGCATGGAAAAAAGTGAAACTAAACTTGTCATTGAAATCAAAGAGAACAAATGGAAAACAAAACCCAGTCCCGGGTGCTCGTCGGAAATTTTCGAAAAACACTCTAAAAGGTACCAGAATCTCGTTTGATAGGCGTGGCACGTTTGATAGTCGTGGTTTCCTAAGCGGTATCAGTCTACAAATTTCGACCCCTAAAAGGTACAACGAGCAACCCTGTCATTTTCATATCAAGTCCTCCCCCCCTCCCCCGGTAACCCAGTCAGTACCATGTTCGTGAAAACAAATAACTGGTGTAAATGGCAGAAAAACGTCTGACGTCTGATTGTTGCAAAATGTGGCAAAACAGGCAACTGTTAGCAAGCACGGGAACATGCAAGAAAGCCAATGCAATTATGTTGTGCAGTCACTCAAAACAATTCTGGATATTAAAAAGTGGCGGCTGACTCATTGAAAACTTTGACTCAGTTTTAGGCAGTCATTATTTTTATTTACAAATTTATAGAAAAGTGCTTACCTTTCTCATAAGAAACAGCTCCAAAGGAGTTTTCTTCTTTACAAATTTAGGAACTTGTTTAAATTGTGCATGGGCCTCTGTTGTGCTACCTAAAATACCTATTGTGACTACAAAGAACAGAAAACGGAGGGATATATATTAGTGATGATAGTACCATTTTAGTGGCTCATCCTCGGTGTAAAAACCTGTCTTTGTTTTTTACCCATTTCTACCTATTGTTGTCTTGCACTATTTTGTTTTATATTTTTTCGTTTTCTACGTCACTCGTGAGTTTCGCAGCTTTTTAAACACATTTTTGTGGAGTGGGATGGGAAGAAAAGCTGGAGCAGGAAGTCCCAACAGGAGGTGGGTAAAAAAGGGAGTGAGATGTTTGGGTCCCCTGTCACCCCCCCCCCCCCGCCCCCACACACACACTTTTGGGATAGAACTGGGAGTAAATGGTACAAATGGAAGTCGGACACCTGGACCCCCTCTCCCCCCCCCCCTCCTATCCCCCCCCCTCCCCCACAGTTGGAAATGGCAATAAAGGGTACGAAAAGAAGTCAGACATTTTGGGCCCCCTCTTCCCAACCTCACATTTTTGGGATGAAGGGTACAAAAGGAAGTAGGAAGTTTGGGCTTCTGTCTCCAAGTTCCCCCCCCCCCCCCGTCCCACATTTTTGGGATGGAAATGGCAGTCAAGGGTACAACAGGAAGTTGGAAATTTGGACCCCCTCGTTTTTTTTATTTCATACAATGAACACTGTACCCTCCCCCTTCCCTCTAAAGGAAATGACTTAAAGAAATTACCTCCACAGAGATAAGCATAGTAACTTTGTGACCACTTAGATTCTTCTTCAGCCTGCAAATTAACATGGACAGTACACATAACAATGAAATGTGAGCTCTTCTGCTTAAGGTTACAGTGTACCTTCGGGGGTGTCTCCAGTATAACAGCTCTAGCGTCTTAAGATTACACTTAATATGCCTAAACCCAGATATCAAATTAAAGCTTATAGAGCTGGCTATCTAAATATGGAAACCATTTGGTAATAAAATGAATTGTCGAATTTTTTACGACGTCTAAATTCGAACGTCCGAATCAGCTTTAAAACGCTATAACTCAAAGCGATTATTAAATTTTGCTAATTTGATTTGTTCTCGGGTTTCCGGACACGAAGCGCTAAAAAAACGTGTCGGCGATTTTCCATATTCAATTGCAGTGAAAAGTTACGGAATATTTTCGAAAAGGGGAGAAAAAAAATTGGAATGATCGCACGGAAATGTCTCTTGACGAAAAGTTTTCGGAATTAAGAAATTCGCCGACAGGTTTTTGTTGATTATATGTTAGCCTAGCTTCTGTCCAAATTTAAGGAAAATCGAACAAATTTCCTTTGAGTTGTAGCTCTTTTAATTGTCCCCAACAAGCGAAAAATTAACTTTGAGAAAACGGCGCTTAAAAAAACAGATCGCTTAATAAACAAACTCCGCCCACAAAAGTTATACCGTCATTTCTCCGTCAATTTTCACATTTTTCGATCCTTTTTTTTTGGATGGAAGTTCATTCTCTAAACTTTATTTTAACGCCAAAAAAAAAAATTTTCAATAAATTTTCGATCTGAAGGTACACTGTAACCTTAAGATCATCTTAATGTAGGGTTTAATGTATTGGTATAAGTACTCGCCTCCAAGTTTGTTTCCTGGTCCCCAGTGACATATACATAATTATAAAAATGAGTTTGCTATTGGTTATAAATAAGCACATTACCTCCGTTCATGGCAGATACATGTACATGTGCCAACATTTTCAATTATAATTTCCAATTATCTACACTATAATCTAGATATAGAGGACCAAGGCACCATTTGCGGTTATCGAGATATGGACATTAATTCGGGCAAAAATTAATAAATGGATACTTGTAATACATTTCTGAAGAAACAAAGCCTCAGGAAAAAATGTACATTTTTGTTAATTTATTGTAAACTGTGTAAAGGCAACTTAGTATTAGCTATTGTAAAATATTGTACTGTGAGCTGTTAAAATGAATTGTAAGAGATGCTTTCTTGGATCTTACTGCAGTTGTCACTTTTTGTTTCTTATAAAGATTTAATTCATGTTTGGGTTGTTACTCATGGGGATCATTACTTTAGAGGAAGTTGCATGCTACTTTCATTTTCAGTAGTTACGTTACATTTGGAAATTTCTAGAAGAAAAGGAAAAGCTGTTAATGAAACATGTAAAACATACCTAAAAAATGCTGGAAGAGCATATTCCCACTCTAGTCTTAACATGTGACACCAACCTGAAAGAACATAATTAAACATAATTATTTTCTAGCAATAAAAAGTGTTTTAGAAATTATAGATAAAAGTCAAATGATGTAGTGATATTATATTAATCTAAAATTATAATAACATCATGCTTATTGAAACAAGACATGTATCTACTCACTCAGAATAGAGAATTTAAAAAGAGTAATACTTGTGATATCGGGTTTGTTTTCTGGCAGTGCATTGCATACAATTTCAGAGTAGTCATGCTACAGTAAATTAGCCCTAACTTCAAATGAACTTCAATTAACATTTTACCCCGAGGATGCTCTAAAATTACTCTTCAAGAAGATCTCAGGGAATATGAAGGTAGGGCCCTAGTATATTGTATGATTACTCATGCGCGTAGCGGAATGAGTTATAAAATGGCCACCGTGTTTCTTTTATTATTATTATTATTTTTCTTTTTTTTTGGTGTCACGATTTTGCATGCAAATTTATGCACGCAAATTTTAAATTGTGCACTTCCGGTTCATAGCTTTGCCATTTACACTTCCTGTTTAGTGACTTCCGGCTACTCCCACTTCCGGTAAAACAGCGTTACTGAAGTGTCACGACAGCGTCTCCTACAACCCTACTTACATTACTACTGTTCACGTTAGGTATATATAAGACTTAGAAGAATCACTGGCTTCATTGTGGTACAGCCTTCATTTACATAACATTCAATAGTAAACAACGTGGTTTGCAGGAACGATGACTGAATGAAAGGAGTAACTCTTCTCCATGTCGGACATCTTCTTATCATGTTTAAAATATATCATAAAACTTTGTTACGCATGTGCATGAGTATAGGCTGCTTGGAGCCTCTCGTTATATAAGAATTAGCTGGTGATATCGTAAAACTTGTAAAAAGGTTTCTTGTGTGCTCACAGTAAGGCGTGTCGCACTGTAAAATCCCAGGGGGTGACAAAAGTCCAGGGGTACGGAAGCTTCTAAGGGACACCCACTTTTACGCTAAATCGGAGTTTGTTTTTTGAAAATCGGAGTTTGTTTTTCGAAAATCGGAGTTTGTTTTTTGAAAATCGGAGTTTGTTTTTTGAAAATCGGAGTTTGTTTTTTCTAAAATCGAAGTTTGTTTTTTGAAAATCGGAGTTTGTTTTTCGAAAATCGGAGTTTGTTTTTTTGAAAATCGGAGTGTGTTTTTTTGAAAATCGGAGTTTGTTTTTCGAAAATCAGAGTTTGTTTTTTGAAAATAGGAGTTTGTTTTTCGAAAATCGGAGTTTGTTTTTCGAAAATCGGAGTTTGTTTTTTTGAAAATCTGAGTTTGTTTTTTCGAAAATCGGAGTTTGTTTTTTCGAAAATTGGAGTTTGTTTTTCTCAAGATCGGAGTTTGTTTTTAGAAAATTGGACTCCAAGTTGGCCCCAGATCATGCGCTGTCAGCGATATATTTTCCTTTCTTTTGCATTGCAATAATAGGATAAATGAACAACATGATAACTAACGAACTGACGTTCTTACGTTGCCCTGTATTTCCTTGTTTGACAAACTAAATAAAACAACATGTACATAATTTTTAAAAGGATACGGGATTTCTGTCCAACATTAAAGCGCAGCGAAGGAACATATCGAGGTAAAACACTGTCTACAAGTTATAAATTTACAATCAGCAACAATATTGGCAACATCTTGACCACACAAACCTCCTTCCAATGGAACCTTTTGCATCAGCGCACAGCCGCCATTTTGATGATGATGACAGCGCATGGTCTGGGGCCAACTTGGCTCAGATTTTCATCTAAAAACAACTCCCGATTTTCAAAAAAAACAAACTCCGACTTGCAAAAAAAAAACTCCGATTTTCGAAAAACAAACTCCGATTTTCAAAAAAACAAACTCCGATTTTCGAAAAACAAACTCCGATTTTCGAAAAACAAACTCCGATTTTCAAAAAAAACAAACTCCGATTCTCGAAAAACAAACTCCGATTTTCGAAAAACAAACTCCGAGTTTCAAAAAAATAAACTCCGATTTTCGAAAAACAAACTCCTATTTTCAAAAAAACAAACTCCGATTTTCTAAAAACAAACTCCGATTTTCGAAAAACAAACTCCGACTTTCAAAAAACAAACTCCGATTTTGAAAAACAAACTCCGATTTTCAAAAAACAAACTCCGATTTAGCGTAAAAGTGGGTGTCCCTTAGAAGCTTCTGTACAGGGGGGTACTCCGGATTTAAAGTGATCGCGATGTGCAAAGATGGGTTTGAAATTTTTGATTTTAGGATTTTTTGAGGGTAAGAACATTTTGGCAAGTATAATTTGGATTGGTTTGAGTGAAGTAGGGATTTTTTTGAAGTATTCAAAAGAATATGAAGATTTAGATAGAAGATCAATGTATAATATTTTCAACTCACCTATTTCATATTGACATATTAGTGCTATTTCTTTTTGCTCTGGTGAAAATTTTTCTAAGTGTCGCTAAAATGGAATCGACCGTTTACGAAAGAGACAATTGCGGCGGCAGCCGCGATTTTGAAGGATGCGTGCAGGCTTCATTCTCGTCCCCAGAGCTCCACGGTTTTTTTTAAAATTGCGTCTCGTGTAGCTCTGGTAACGGACAAAAATTTGAATGTTTTGATTGGCCGTTTAGGAATATATGTGCAACAAGGTAAAAAAAAATACGTCTCTACGCATAAGGTTTTACTTCCGGTTGAATTTCAAATGTTGAAGTCCTATGACTACATCATCGAACATCAACAAAACCAACGTTTTAATTTCAACGCATTCAACGACCAATGTCACCCAATTTTGTTTAGTTTAGCAGGTAAAGATACGGCTGCCAAATTTCAAAGTATAACGGGATCTGATTGTCGCTAAATATGAGCGATTCGTTTCGGAAAATAATCAGTATGTGTCTTGGAAGACAAAGCTATAAGCGGCCACGGATATTAAAGAAGTATGTTGCTTGCAACAGGGACGAGTATTAATTAAAGGAGAGGCAGAAATCCTGAAGAAAGCCCAAGGGTGAAAAGAAATATTACCACTAGGTTACCCATTTTAAACAACAACAACAACAACAACGCTATCAGCACTCTCGTAAGCAAGTTATATTTTCTTTATTAGGTAGTATAGTACTCTTTGCTACAACTTGAAATACAAATCTAGGGAAACGAAGGTCACTCTCGAAGCCCCCCTCGAATGCAAAACAAAAATTTCTCGATATTTCTTACCACTGTTCGATGAAATAAGCCTAATCAATGACCACAGCGTGTCCATCAACAAACTTAGCTGTCTCAACTGATTTGGTCGGATATGATAGCATTCAGTGGCGAAACGATAAATGTACAGCTCCCAAACGAAAGAAATCGGTTGACTTATCGAGCAATTTCTAAAAAGAGTAGGCAAAATACGAAGACAATCTTTCTTCTAAATAACAGCAGCACATAAAGCTTTTCTTCTTCCCTTTTTAGCGCGATGTTTTCCTGTAATTGTTACGTCTTGTACAGTCCTTTCGAACGCCATTTCACACACACAACAGTCTCGTCTCCAGAGCTCAATCAAACGAAACGAGGGCTCTGGAGACGAGAATGCACACACGAAGGTTTTATTATTTCCGGTTTCTGGCATTGAGCAAGCGCAATAGTACATTAATGCATTAGGCATGCGCTAACGGATGTCGTGGATTTTACGACATCCGGAAGGCACTGTTACCAGAGCCCTTCATTTTTTCCGCTGACCAAACGAAACGAAGGCTCTGGGGACGAGAATGTGCAGGCTTCCCTTCTTCGTATGACCCCGCCGTGGGGGCTGTACATATCTCACCACAAATTATAATTAAAAGCTTATGAATATGTTCATATATCAAACATGTACATGTATGCTGTCTTAAAATATTGATGTTAAATTAACAGGCTGCCCAAAATGTTAATAAGTATATGTAATCGCATGGGCTCGAGTAAAATTAAGGATTAATATCACGCGTGTTTTCAGAAGCTGTAGAAATTGCCCGAGTCGCAAAGCGACGAGGGCAATTTTTACAGCTTCTGAAAACACGTGATATTAATCCTTAATTTTACGAGGGAACATGCGATTACTTGTTTATAACATAGCAGGCAAAATTATAGGGAAACCTTTCAGACTTTTTAAGAGTCACTCAGACTTGAAACTACCCGAAGCGAAAATACTCTCTCGCAAATTGACAAGAAAAACTTTTCAACTCACTGTGGTTGAATAATTTCTAATCGGTCAAAGATACATTTGGCTGTTATGTACATCTGGAGAACATAGCCTAATTTTTATCGATAAAAGACACTTTACGACAAAAACAAAGCAAGTTTTATTTAAGCGTACCTGTGTTTGAAGATTTTGCCGCTTTGATAACAACAACAAATCGCGAGTTCAAACTTGCTTGCACTTTTGGCAATTTAATTACTTTCTTTTCCTTTTTTAGCCTTATTCTTTCTCCTGTTAAACGTATATTGTCCCTTTCGGCAAAATCTTTCAAAGTTCTTTCCTTTGGTCCGCAGAAATCCGCATACATTCAATGAAGTGATGGAATTTTAAAACCTTTTGCCGCCATGAATGAATTTCTTCGAGGTCTTCAACGTCGCAAACTGGCCTGCAGGCGCCTGGTTAATCCCCGTTTTAACACAAATAATCGCTTCCTGTTTGGCGTAAAATGCTGTAATTCACCTGTAGAATTTCTTTCTTACGTATCATCCGATTTGCTTCCTTTTTTATCGAAAAATCCCCGGCGAAACATGCGAGTGCCCCGTTTGTAAATTTTCTTCAAAATCCCGCTAAGCCAACTGAATGCAACGAGAACGACACGCTCAACCAATCACGAGTGAGAAATGTTTATGCTCGACCAATCAGGATCAAGTAATCATGCCCTCTTGATTACCAAAAGTGCTTTCGTTATTAAGGAAAAATGCCCTCTGTCTCAGCCAATCAACATTCAGTAATTTTGCCCGCTATGTTATAAATAATAAAATAAAACAGAACATACAACTGCAATGGTAAAAACAAATGTTTTAGGAAAAAAATAAAAATTGTCAGTGAGCATTTTTACTTGCAATGGATTCATAATTTGGGTAAACAAGGTTAGTTTTGTATGTTGTCATACCTTCAACAGTTGTATAATGAATTTGCCAAACATACAATGTCATATTTAATAATTAGACCAAGGGTGTGGTAACAACTTGAGCGTAATGTTTAAAATTTTGTTAAAGGGAACGCTTGGAATGGAGATAATTTGCTCAGATATGTTCAACATATCTTATCAAAATATCACCTTTCCTCTCCCCCGATTCGCTTATAAAGGAAACATTAGAGTAGTAAACATTACCAACTTTAGATAGATTTTTGAAATAAAAAACATGATACACATATATACACCTAATTGCGATAACGTTGTCATAGAAAAATGAAAAAGGCCAATGGGAATTAATTAGACATACAAAGAAACGCCCAAAGAAACGGCCTCAAAATGCCTCAGAATACAGTAAATCACGATATCTTAATTGCACGATTAATGTACATCTATGAACGTATGGGTTCCATGTCAATGCTGCTAGCTTTGAACGGGATATAGTATACGGGGACAGATATGCAAATTTTCACTCGTTCCTTGTTTATTTCCCCAGTGTAATTAAGTCATTCAGTTGTCTAGACAGTCTCGTTTCACATAATGCATATTTATGTCACGCTAATAACTCTTCAATTCTTTGACTTCAAACCACAGGTAGCCCAAGCTATATACCTAATTCAATAAAGGTTGCTTTGGTCATTGGTAATTGGGCATTGGGAAGCTATTGTTTGGCGGTCACTCAAGCGAAGCATTGTATTGTGTTCCGTATGCCAAATGCCAAATCCCAATTACCAATGACCAACTGCCAAAGCAACCTTTATTGAATTAGGTGTATGTGTCATGGTAAACGCTACGAGCGAAATTATAAGGATTTGTATGATGAAAAACGGCCATTCTAGGAGTTAAAAAATACGAACAAGATTTCAATAAAAATTGCCTACCTTATGTCGCTTGTGTGTTTCCTTGTCTCCTGTGTGGTTTTGGCGGCGATTTAGAGCGTTTCCAGTGAGTTTTAGTTCCATTGCTTTCTCTAGAAAAAGAGGAACTCATCCACAGCAACCGCGACTCAGTCAGAAAGGCACGCGAGGCCCATCTTATAGATAAAGCGATGACACTTGATCCTCATGGTATAAATAGACGTGATGAACTTAATTAGTGACATTTAGCTTATTTCTTACCGATCATTTTCTGTTATTCTGTTGTATGTCATATTTGTAATGTTTTGTATGTAACGGTCATTTCATTTCTGAATTCATTTTTGTTTTGTTTAGCCCCCGTAGAAGGTTTGTTTTGCAAACCGAAATATCGGGCAAATATATTCAACTGTTTTTATTATTATTATTATTATTATTATTATTATTATTATTATTATTATTATTATTTCACTTCTGTCTCTATCTCTTCTTCTTGCCGTAAGGATCAGTTTGCCGTTTTTACCTTTACTATTTGAAGATTTTTACTGATCCAGGTCTACGATAGATCCGGCACTCTTCATTGGTTTGTCGCTGTGGTTTTGCCGTTATTATAGTTTTTGAAGATGTTAACACAACGACTTGGATAATTCCTACCCGGGCTCCTCCCCTAGATCAGCCACTGCTACTCCCCTCCCCGCCCTCCCCCGACGGATGGGACTCACGAAGCGACTATGAGTATTACTACTCTCCCTAAATGGAATACTAGTTAATCTACTTTAAAGATCCTTAACCCTTTCAATCCCAGACTCAATTATGGAGACATGTAGTGCAGTTCTAACTTTTGAGTCTGTGGACAAAATCCTATGGTGTGACCATTCAAATGAAACCTCTTCGGCTGTACTTTTGCATGGTACCATTTGTTTCTCAATATTTTACAAGAAATTTGGAATTTACTTGAATTGTCAGCAGAACCCAAAACTGTACTTGGAGTTAGAGCAGTTTTCACTAAGCGTCGCAAAACCAAAACAAGCGTAACTGTTCTCGCTAATCACAACAGACGCAGACAATCCAATGAACCAATCAGAAATCGAAGCAAATACAGGTAGCGGGCGCCAAGCGCGGGAAAACGCGTGCAACCAAGTCACGCCGAATGGTTTTGGTTTTACTTTTGATTTGTTGATAAAGTGGGGCGTCACGTTGTAGCCAGTCGTAAGGCATAGCAATGCAAAACCAAACCAAAACCTCTCTAAAATTTTGTAGTCATGATAGTGGAGCGATTTTGGGAAACGTCTAAGATTAAACTGCTCCGTTAATACCTTGTTAATGAGAGCTCGAGAAATGGAGATACTTTTCCCAGATATGTTAGACATGTCATGACAGAATATATCCTTTCTTCGCCTCAGAGTCGCTTCTAAAGAAAATAATGCAATGAAGTAAAAGCTGATTTGTATGAACACATGGCCTTGTTGTTATGATGTTGAAATCCAAAATTGTAGTGAAGCAGTTTAGGGAACCAGTTCTAAACTTGTTAATGAGAGACCAAGTAAACAGAGATACTTTCCCCAGATGTGTTCAGCAAATCTTGGCGAAACATCACTTTTCCTCTCCTCTAACTTTGCTTCTATCAAAGAAAAAAAAAACAAAAACTCATTTATATATGGTTTTTGTTTGTTGTTAAAGCGTTTTTTAAGTGCGTGTTGTAAAACCAAGACCAAAGTAATAACTCCGAACAATCACAAGAGACGCAGACAATCCAATAAACCAATCAGAACTCGAAGCAAATAGAGGTAGCGGGCACCAAGCGCGGGAAATCGCGTGCAAGCATAACAATACAAAAACTAAACCCCTTTAAAATTCTGTAATCATGATAGTGAAGCAATTTATAATAATAGCGATAATAATAATATTTTAACAGGAGACTCCTCTCGCCGAAGTGGTTTTCAGGAAGGCCCTGAGTTAAATAATAGATAAATACTAGATAAGAAGAATAACTAGAAAAATTCTAAAAATACTAAATTCCTAAAGATAAAAACAGTTATATAAAAAGGGAACTCTAACCAAGAACAAGAATTAAAAGTACTTCGTCAATACCTTGAAAGAATTTAAAAGAGTTACGTTAAAAAAAATTCGTTAATTAAGTTTAAAAGAATTACGTTAAAAGAAATATATGTTATTTACCGGCCGGGAGGTCCGTATAGGAAAAAACTGTGCCAGAGGTCTCGAGTACGGCCCGAGGCCGCAGGCCGAGGGCCGTACTCGAGACCGAGGGCACAGTTTTTTCCTATACGGACCGACCAAGGCCGGTAAATAACTTATTTATTTTTTTCTTACTTCAATTCTGTGATTTGCCGAGAAAATCTTGATATACTTGTACAGCTTTCCAAGTAATTTCTTTACGCGCCGCGTAAAGCAAAACTGACACAACGCGTGCAAAGTAACTCGGTAATCTTCACAACTTTTTCATTCAGAAACAAAAAAACTTACTTTACAAAGTGAACTAATTTCTATCAGTTTATTTCTCTCGGTAGAATAAACGGCTGTTGTGTTTGTCTGCGGTGAGGATCGAGAAATGTTCTAGCCTACAGCGAAGCCGTGGAAAGCTGAAGATTAACTTTAAAAACTTTTCAAATTTTCTACAAATGGAAAGTCGAGCGTAATTCATTCATATAGCAGTGCGAAAGCTTAAACTGAGCTATATTTATTTAAAAATCATATCTTCTTGAATGAAAAATTACAGAATTTAGATAAAAGAACGCAAAAACTGTGGAATATAAGCATACTAACCGAGCAATGTAGTGAAAGTACGAATTATCTCGTAAAATCCGATCGCGAAAATGCGTATAAATTAACTGAAAACAAGCCAGTACAAAACTGGAATGACAAATTTAAGCAACACTCAGTAATGAAATTTCACAGAATCTCGATTAGAAGAAAAAACAAAACCGGAAAAATAAGAACACTTAAATCAAATGCAGTCAAAACCTTTGTAAACAAGCGCTTGATTGTCTAATCACTGATTTTTTAAGCCACAAACTGTGTCGCTTTGTAAAAAACAACAACAAACGCCGAACAAACTATAAAATCAACAAATCATAAAATCCAAACTTGTACTCGCCTTTTCGAGGAATAACATTGGCCTTTAATTTTACGGCTGATTTCTCTATCCACTTAGTTTAATCTCTTTCTTCATTGCGTCTTTTTGATACCTCGTTGAAGCGTTAAGAGCTTTAGCGTGTTTTCGGATCTTTGTCAGCCGATGTCAGCCATGCATGGTGAAACTTTGCGGGTTTTCTTCATTGTTTTCTTCATTTGTGTCGTTAAATATTTTACCTAGCTAATAAAATTCGCTTTCGCTTTGGTAGCTTTCGTCTGGGTCCATATTTGACGAGAAAATTCAATAATACCAGGGCTCACAAGCTTAAAATTGTGATTATGCAACTACGCAACCCGGGCGGAATCGTAGAGTGAGCGGGCAAGATCGAAAATTTCCGCCCGCTCCCGGAACCAATCAAATTGCAGGATTCGCAGAATTCCGCCCGCTCGCGCTCTGAGAAAAAAATAATTAAAATTACTTCGTTAATACCTTGTTAATGAGAGCTCGAGAAATAGAGATACTTTGCCCAGATATGTTACACATATCTTGACAAAATATATCCTTTCCTCGCCTCAGATTCACTTCACATCACAAAGTTAAAGCTGATTTGTTCGAATACACGGCCTTGTAATTATGAAGTTGAAATATAAGAGTGGTTTTCAATTGAGTTTAGTAAAACCAAAACCATAGTAATTACTCTTACCAACACAACAGACACAGATAATCCAATGAACCAATCAGAACTCCAAGCAAATACATGAAAACGCGTGCAAGCAAGTCTCGATTGGTTTTGGTTTTACTTCTGATTGGTTGAGAAAGTGGCGCAAGATTTTTTAGCCAATCACAAAGCGTAGCAATGCAAAACCAAAGCAAAACCGCTCTAAAATTCTGAAACCTTAATATAGGTGAAGCAATTTAGGGAAACGGCTTTTGCTTGAACTTAATTAAGATTAAATTAATACCTTGTTAATGAGAGCTCGAAAAATGGAGATACTTTGCCCAGATATGTTAGACATATCATGACAAAATATAACCTTTCTTCGCCTCAGATTCGCTTTTAAAGAAAGGAACATTACGTAGTACAAGCTGATTAGCCTGTGAACAGGATAAAGCTGATTTTTATGAACACATGGCCTTGTCATTATGAAGTTGAAATCCAAAAAATGTAGTAATCTGATTGAATGAACAACTGTAATACAGTGAAGCAATTTAGCGAACCGGGATTGGTTGAACAAAGTGCTTAACGTGTTAACGAGAGACCGAGAAAACAGAGGTACTTTGCCCCGAGACATATTTAGCATATGTTAGCAAAATATCACCTTTCCTCTCTTCTAACTTTGCTTCAAAACTGGAAACCAAAGACGACTGATAAACATTATGTCAATTATGAATTTGCATATTTTTTTTCAATTAAGTGTCGTAAAACCAAAACAAAAGTAATACCTCTGACCATGCAATCACAACAGACGCAGACAATCCAATGAACCAATAAGAACTAGTAGCAATTCAAATACATGTAGCCGCCGCCATGCGCGAAAACCAAAAAAAAAATCGCCCAATTTTCTGTTAGTTGAAGGGACCTTATAAAGTCATGTTTGTGCAAATCTTTCCATTACTCGGCAAGACGTGCGAGATACTAAAATAACAACAACTACTACATATTAGTTATGGAGCGGTTTTCAATTAAGTGTCGTAAAACCAAAACCAAAGTAATTAATCTGACCAATCACAGAACTCGTAGACAATCCGATGAACCAATCAGAACTCGAAGCAAATGCATGTAGCGGGCGCCAAGCGCGGGAAAACGCGTGCGAGCAAGACACGATTGGTTTTGGTTTTTCTTCTGATTGGTTAATAAAGTGGCGCGAGATTTTTTAGCCAATCACAAAGCGTAGCAATGCAAAACAAAAGCAATTGCCAAATTGCTTTCGACACTCAATTGAAAATCGCTCTAAGTCTCGTAAAACCAAAACCAAAGTAAGCAAGTCACGATTGGTGTCCCCTCCCTCCCCCCCCCCCCCCCCCCTTTCCCCCCAGGCTCAGAAATTCAAAAACGCGCAGGTCAGATAGGGTTAAAGCAGGATACCAGATCCTGGTTAAAGTGACATCGAAGGTCATCTCTACAAAAGGAATGACAATGTTATTGTCTTGTTTATAACATTCGCACTTACCGCGCTTGTATCTTTGCCTTTCTTCTGTTTTTGTTTTTTGGTCTTTTGTTTTGCCTTAGCAGCATTTGGTTTTTCCTTCTGTGGCGTTGTTTTTAGGCTGGCAAGTGGAGTGTTTACCCTTGGGGTATAAGGTCGCTTTGGGGTCTCCCTGTTCCTCTTCCTGATCCAACGCCCCCACCCCGTGATCTTCGTCTCCCGATTCCCGATCCCTTTCCAGCCCCTCGTCCGATTCCAGGCCCTTTCGGTCCAGCTGCCCCAGAACTTCTTCCAACGGGACGGTCTGGTTGCCCAGCCTTCCTGTTATTTCCTCCGATAACCGTTGACACGGACGACGAAATTTTGTTCAAAGAGTCGCGCATGGACTTTTTCAGACTCTCCGCTGTCTGTTCTGCGGCCTTTCTTCGCCTGAATAAACAACGAAGTCTATTAGTAAATGATACGGAGACTTTGTAGCAGGCGTAAAGATAGGGTGTGATTTTGACGACGTGCGCGGAGCTGGTCCAGTTCGTTAAATTGTAATTAACGCTGATTATGCCTTACTAATTATTTTACGCTTTGCCTGTCGTGCAGCGAATATCCCCAAAATGTGTTGTAGCTGCAGTGGAGCGCAACTGTTAAATGAACTACCCACAGATGTAAAGCATTCGCCTTCGAATACACTCCGTTAAAAGCTGGTTCCCGCTAGCGAGTAATCGGGAGCGGAATCGGGGTCGGAAGTGTAAGGAGCCTTACTTTGTGGTGTAAATAGAAAAAGGAGTCGCAATCAGAATCGGAATCGGAATCTTAATCGGAATCGGAATCGGGATCGGGATCGGAATCGAAATAGGTAGGATCAGACGCTTTCTTTTTTCTTCCGATTCCACTTCTGCATCATATCCGTCGTTTTAATTTCCACTAGATCGTACAGGTAACTTGGGGCGGTATGCAGCTCTTCTCTGATTGGCTGAGAAAATAATAGAACAAACAACACAACAATGATCCCTAGCCCAAAAACAATAGAGCTGCGTCATACCCAGGTCCAATGAAATTAGAGGTTTGCGATTCCACTTCCAGTTCTACTTCCGCTGCCGTCGCTAGTGGGAACCAGCCTTAAGGCAGCATTAAGCAGTTACTTATATTGATTTTAAGCAATTAACATTACGTAGACATTTATTTATTTTACTTATTTCTTTACTTGCTTATTCACTTTCATCAAAGGGAAAAGTTTAGCTCGCCAAACCAGCCAAGTGTTTTAGAAATTTCGATTTTTGATTTTTCAATTTGGCTTGCTAAATTCTACTAAGTTAGGATGTGCAATGTTTGTCTTTCACACCAAAAGCCGACGCCGTATAACAAAGCGCTGACGATTCGCTGAGATGTGTAACTTTTTTATGCTGATTTGGAAACTCGCAACGTGTTTGCAACGCAAAAAGTGCGCTGAAAATCTTTCGCTTCATGTTACACAGCATCGACTTTCCGCGCACAAGATTGCGCTAAAAACGTCTTAAAGGTCGTCCTAAACTAGCACAAAAATTATTCTCATTTGCAGGGCAAGGCACGATTAAAAAAAATATTGTTTAGGCAAACATTTAGAACGTCATACAGTCATCATACACCGCTTAGTCTTACAATACAAGGCTTGAAAAACAAAAACTGAACTACATTAAACGTTGTTGTCAAAATTTGCTTAACCTTGAAAACCTAATGCGAATTGAACGAATATATAAGCTTATCGTGGATATGTTCTAGACTTAAAAAACACTTTACATAAACATTTCAACTTACCTTCCAAGCCTCATTTTCAGGAACCAACACATCCCTTCCTATATGTTTCACATCGTGGCTTTCAGGAATTATAACTCATCCGTCGTTTGCACAGCGTTGCTGTCGAGCGCGCGCCATGATGACGTCATAAACAAACATTCCATCGCCATTTATAACGTCAATTGTTTAGAACCACGGGCTCCTGTTTAAAAGGTAATCAAAACCCGACTCCAATATTTTATTTGGGTCTGCCAAAATGTGAACACAATTTTGATTTCAAAATCGTATCAAACTGCCGTTAAATCGCCGACATGCAGGCAGAATTGTAATGCGCAATTGATGATACTAGTGTGCTAGTTGCGCAATAGAAATCATTAATTAAAATTTTTATCACTTGAAGAGAGCCTGGAGTCCCTAGTGCGCATGCTTGGACATTGTTTGCATTTTTTGTTTTGATTTTGACCATACGTTACATTCTCTGACTACTTACATGACGCAAATTTCAATTTTTTATCAGACGCTGAATGTCGGTAACTTCTCGATATATCAACAACGAAATTAAATACAACAATACCTCGTTCTTTTTATCCATTGTTACCTTAACTTTTTCTTTTGTGTTGAATCGTTTTATGGAATATTCATATACTGCTAAGCCATTGTTGTTGATATATCAAGAAATGTCCGCCATCATGGATGGGAAAGCTTGGGAGAGTAGGTCAGCATTAGATCCCATCTGCCTAAACCACCTCGGACACTTATTGAGAATTATATAACGTAATATCGACACTTAAAATTTTATTTTCAATAAATGTTTAAGTGTAAAAAGAAAAATATAAAATCCCCACTCAGGATTGAACCTGTAACCTCAGCTACGGTTAGGCTTACATAGCGTACCGCACCAGAGTACCACCTAGCTTCTCGGGTTGTTACGTTTATGTGTAAATTTAACTATATAAACTGCTAACCCCAACCTTGAAAGCTTACCAGTTACTCCGTTATATAAGTCTCAGTAAGATGTCCGAGGTGGTTAAGGCGGATGGAATCTAATGCAAACCGGGAGAGTACGCGTCTGTTCTACTGTCGATGAGTTCAAAAGAAGCGGTGTTCCAGCAATCTAAGAAGAACATCACCAGTAACGCATTCAATGGATGTTTTCTGCAATAAAGTGGAATGTAAACTGACATTCCATCGTGAGAGTTTCACCAAACAGTGCATGCGCAGAAGGGACTGCAGGGTTCCGTTATCCCCACTTCAAAAATTGTAATGTGACCGTTATGT
The DNA here is from genome assembly GCA_022457155.1 of Cladopsammia gracilis. Lineage (NCBI taxonomy): Eukaryota > Metazoa > Cnidaria > Anthozoa > Scleractinia > Dendrophylliidae > Cladopsammia > Cladopsammia gracilis. The sequence goes on along the minus strand of JAJGOT010000509.1, from coordinate 510,722 downwards.
TCTCGAGTTCTCACTCTCTTAGACTACGAGTAGTCCCTCATTTTTCCTCAGGGATTGTAGAGCGAGCGCGAAACGCGAGCGCGAAACGCGAGCGCGAAACGCGAGCGCGCGTAAAAATCACCCCACGCGAGAAAGGCGAGACGCGTTCCATCACTCAGCCGTAAACTTAGTGACGCAATGTTTTGTTACGAATGCGTTGCGTGGCAAGAACAACTTGAATCCAGCGATAACATTAACTAATTTGTAGTAAACGAATATAAACACCAATAAGCTTAAAGATGTTTCGCATTTGGAGTCTTTTAATGCAAAATGAAAACCGAGCTGCAGACTTGGAATGGATTTTAATACGCGTTTTACCGCATATCTACGTTGAAATAATAAAATTTTACCCTTCGAATTATCGTGGATTTTCGTGGCCTAGTGGCGTTGCTCATGTTTATATGGCAATCAGGCAGCAGTCGCCGTGAACCTTTTTTTTTCCGTTATTCAAAAGTCGTTACGTTTAATTTTAAAAAAATATATATCGAACCGTGTCAGTATAAAAACACAAGCTTACCGCAATATTGCGTTACGCGTTACCAATCCTTATTCACGGGTTGGCTCACAGGAGCCTTTGATTTACTGTCCAAATGCCATGCGGTCAGTTACAAACACCACCTCCAACATCCATTTTCTCATTTCACCGTCAATACAATGTCAAGCAGAATGGGGGTATTAGAATAGCCAATGAAGACTAGAAAGTCTGAAAACTACATTTTTAAAACAATGTGTGGCGATTTCATAGGAAAGATAGTTTACTTTTTTCAGATCTAATTGAATGATGCACAATATGCAGATTTCCGCGCGTCAAATTCTCAAAGCAATAAATAATAATAGAGATGCAGGCCGTTCCGAATATTAAAAATAGACACACTGGAAATTAATAAAATATTAAATTGTTTTTTGCTCTACTGCTTTAAGAAAATTTTACAAATAAAATGGTAAAACACAACTAAATAACCGTATAACAAAGAAAGGAAGAGTACGCAAGCTGTTTTCCTCTTGCGATGAAAACCAAGATAATACGCAAAACATTATAACATGGAAAATGTTGTAAAAATAATGAATGGAACATTTGTTTCGCCTTGATGTTTAAACAATTTCTCACAAGGTGTAATAAAACAAATACACGACAACTCATAAAGAGAAATGATATTTCGAAAGCCGCATTGGATTGTTAAAATTATAGGTCGGCATACACGAGGCGACCAGACGCGCCGACGGTAGCGCCGTGCTGCTTTTGCACCCGGGGATTGGACTCTAAGGCAGTGCATTCCATTGGGAAATCCGTTTTCGGATTGTGAAATCCCGATTTCGGAATTCCTAATAAAACGCAAAATCCGAAAACGGATTTCGATGCACCCAAATCCTTCTCCGCGATGGATTTCCATGAACAATGGGAAATACGAAATTCGGATTTAGATTTAGAAATCCGGTATCAAAATCGAAATCCGGATTTAGATTTAGAAATCCGGTATCAAAATCGAAATCCGGATTTAGATTTAGAAATCCGGTATCAAAATCGAAATCCGGATTTTCCAATATAACACACCCTCATATAAGAAGTAAGGAAATGCTCGTCGTCTCTTTCAGGGGTGATATTACGGATTTTGGTATCGCTTAGGGTGTTCAGCAAGGAACGCCGGCATTTTTAGCCATCAAAAGTGTCGTTTGATGGCTAATGTTTGAATTATGATAGTTTTCCTAAATATCGTAGTTAGAGACATGCTTACTCTGCGTCAGTCAGAATACTTTTTTAGAGGCACTAATATTTTATCACTATGTAAACCTCTCACCACTACTTATTGTCTTAACTCCTTTCGTTACTTTGCATCTAAGACCTGGAACTCCCTACCTAATAATGTAAGATTTGAGCCTACTTTAACTGGTTTTGGAAGACTCCTGAAAGTAATCTCCTTTCAGACATAATGGTATATTGACATTCTTCGTGTAAATAGATGTAAATTAGATTTTTTTAATGTAAATAGATTTTTCCTTCTTTTTCATTTTTATTTTTTTATACTAAGATATTAGCCTTTATTTTTGGGCTACTCTGTAATTTTGAGTAGAAATAAAGTTCATGTCATGTCATGTCATGTCACGTCATGTCATGTCATGTCATGTTATGTCATGTTATGTTATGTCATGTTATGTTATGTCATGTTATGTTATGTTATGTCATGTTATGTTATGTTATGTTATGTTATGTTATGTTATGTCATGTCATGTTATGTTATGTCATGTCATGTTATGTTATGTCATGTCATGTTATGTTATGTTATGTTATGTTATGTCATGTCATGTTATGTTATGTTATGTCATGTCATGTCATGTTATGTTATGTTATGTTATGTTATGTCATGTTATGTCATGTTATGTTATGTCATGTTATTTTATTTTATGTTATGTCATGTTATTTTATTTTATGTTATGTTATGTTATGTTATGTTATTTTATGTCATGTTATGTTATGTTATGTTATGTTATGTTTAGAGTGGCATGCGAAGTTTCATGACCATGCTGTTATATCCAACATTGAAGCCACAAATGTAATAATTGACCACAAATGCAATAAAGCCCTCAAATGTAATAAGGAATGACCACAAATGTAATAAAGCCCTTCTCTGATTCGCCTTAAGGAAATTATTAATGCTTGTTTGCTGTTGAAATTGTTAGTTTAAGCTTCTGATTGCATGCATTACCGTATGTGGGACTCGTATCATTTGTGTGCGCATGCTTTTACAAAAAGGAGGGCGATTTGAACAATTAAACTTTGAACTTTATATAAATTACTTTTAAGTGGCATACCCTTCGGTCGCACTAAGTGTTCTCTCTGTGAGTTGATTGTCACTAAACCGGTTGTACACCGGTATCCTGTCTATCAGTGTAGTTTATACTGTTTCATATAGAGGTACTGCTACTGGGTGATGTTACGGAGATTTTATTTGCCTCTGAAATGGTAGAGTAGCCAGCTGAAAGTAGTACGCAGTTTATTTGACAAAATTTTACAAAGTCTGGTTGCGAGGCGCTCTTCAGTATTGTAGTTGTTACTTCGGGATTGAACAAGTCACCGATGACGTGGTATACCGCTTAGACCTCAGTGAACTGAAATGAAATGACAAGAGGCTAGCATAAATAATTGCTTACGTTCGTTCAGGTTGTGAAATGTGAATAAACGTTTCTTTTAACTTGACAGCTATTCACTCGACTCCGAACATTACTTCGTTTACATTTTATAACTGGGCCTTGGTTCCGTACTAGAAAATGTTTAGTTGAGATAATAGCAACTTCAGGTTTGGTCACGTGAATGACAGATGACGTCCAACACACTACATAGACAACTTCAGTTTGTTCAAGTTTGGTTGTCCGAGAAAGATATGCATGACTGGCCAAATCCTGGTCCTCACAACTTAGGGCTGGTAACCCTGCTGTGCAAACTGAAGAACGCACGGTAAAATCCATTATTACATTTGTGGTCAATTCGTATTACATTTGAGGGCTTTATTACATTTGTGATCAATCCTTATGAGGTTAGCTATTTCTCGAGTTAGGATCCGAGTTAGGATCCGAGTTAGGATTCGAGTTAGGATCCGAGTTAGGATTCGAGTTAGGATCCGAGTTAGGATCCGAGTTAGGATCCCTCAAAAAACTCAAAAAAGAAAAAAAAATTCCCTAAAAAACAACTCACAAAAAAACTCACCCTCCCTCCTCCCCTCCCTACCATAGAATCCCTCATTTAATTAATCATGCATCTTGGGATCCCTAAACAGTGATAAAAATAAGTTGACATGCCTACACGACTCTCGCGCACGTGTTTTAGCTGTTTTTATAGTTTTGATCTCACGAGTATATCTTTGAGCGACCTACCCCTTTTGTACGATATATATTAGAGGAGGTTCTTTGTATATTTCTTTGAGCAATGGTTGTTGTTCTATTAAATGCCAGTTTTTTACGAGTATTTGTTTTAGGTTAGGTATTGATGGGTGGTATTGCGTAACAAAAGGCAGGATTCTTTTGTTTGTCTGTTAGCTCCATGTCTACGTCAACGTCATTGCTTACGCCAGCTTTTTCGGGGACTAGCAATAGTCCCTCAGTTGTCAGTATGCTTTGAGACATGATGGTCAGGCAAGTCCGCGGTTTCGATCCTATCGTATGGATATCTTCAGTTGCCGATTCTGTTAAGAGGAATGATGGAGATGGGTTCTCGGTATCATTCATGCCGGATCGAAATTTGCACAAGACTTACCTAATTGGCCAGAATCTCTGGACCAATAGTAATATAGGCGCGCCCTTTCGATCCGCTAATAAAGCGATATATAAACGGCTAAAACTTTTGAACGTTACCAATATTCATGAGATATACCTCTAGCAACAGCTTATCTATATATATTAATTGAATGGCTTTGTACAGCATGAAATCATCCTATCAACAATTTGAGAGATAATCCGCCGAGATCAAAAGATCCAAATCAACGAAGAGAACAAATTCATAACTGATCTAAAGGCGCATTTCTCTCTTCAGTCTTAATGGGAAAGCTTTATGCTTTTTAAATACTTTTTAGCGACGAGTGGTAATAGTGTTTAGCCTGTCTATTTTTACAGAGAGTCGCTTAAAGACATGCTGGAAGGCTTAAAACAATACAATGGTCACACAACAGGAGTCGTGTAGGTTTGTCAACCCGATTTATAACCAGACAATCAGAATTTGAACGCGTACAATTGTACTTAAGAGGAGAATTTATTCAGTCCATACGGATATCCAGGTCTCCACTTCTGGAGATGTTGAAAAGTTATATTTACTCCTGAAGTCTATGTACCTCGCAGAAAGGACAACATCGCACATGGTTCAAATACTGACGAAGAAGTCATTTAAATTTACTATTGTCAAACGAAGCAATAAAATGAAACAAATTCTCAAACAAAGTGCCGCTCGCGGCTCAATAAAACGGAATGCGAAATCGTGATGCGAATATGTGAAACAGTAGGTGGTTCTTATTTTGGCTATCTGTCAAAAGCCTCTGCCCCTAAAATAATCGGTGATCTCTGATCTTCAATGATCTTTTCACACGGCGCTTTAGGTCATTCGAGAATGCGTGAAGCCGGATTAGCACAGAGTCAAGTTAACAACTTTCCCGCTTATAAGTAAATACACAAGAGAACCACACAATGTTCGGCAGTAAATGGGACCAAGGTTGTTGGGTGCACCCTGGACTAAACTAAGGGTGGCAGCGACACACCCTGCAAAGGTAATATAAAGGGGGTGGCAGCAAGTGTTGGGCATCCCACACCTAATAAAAAGCAATGAATTTAAGGGATGAGCCAAGGAGTGTGGCGCATGCCATATGCGTACACCCTGCTGGAATGTTTTGGAAGGATCCTCAGGTGGGATCCTAACTCGGATCCTAACTCGGATCCTAACTCGAGCCGTAGTTTATCCCAATCCTTATTACATTTGAGGGCTTTATTACATTTGTGGTCAATTATTACATTTGTGGCTTCAACACCTCATCCTTACCACCAAGATTTTATAACAAATTTCTTAAAAACAACCAATTTCACACCTACAATACTTGAAGCTCACGCCTTACATCTACTATCGTCGAACAAATGTTAAGAAATTTTCCTGTTTCTGTGTTTTTCCAAGGACCCAAATTTTATAACTCCCTTGACAGCGAATTTGCTCTTTTAAGACAGCCCTTAAGAAAAAAATTAGTTTTACTTATTCAGCGACTCAACGCCATGTTACAAACTAATTTAATTATTTGTTAAGTCAACTTTGTTGATTGGGGAGACCGAAACACTTATAAGCTTTATGATTTCTTTTCGTTCTCCCCGACACTTTTTCTTTGTAAATTATTTAAATTATTCTATTGTATTCTTCTTTGTTATTACTTGTGTGGAAAAATAAAAATAAAATAAAATAAAAAACAAGCTTGAGCCACGCGCAGATTGGTCTCCTTTAGGGGTTAAATTCCAAATTTCCGATGAGCATCCCCGCATTTTTCATTTGGGACCCCCCCCCCCCCCCCGGCCCCCAACCCCGAGAACTGCTCATTCTCAACAAAAAATCTAGAGCGACCAAATTAAAGAATTACGAAATTAAAGAATTACGTCATCAGGCTACCCCGAAACACCACGATTTTACTTCATGTCTTTTCATTGCTCTATGCCTCAGTTCTCTATTTTCGAATTACCCAAAATACACTTTGTTTGCACCCCCCCCCCCCTCCCGCCCCCCAAATTTTCAGATAAACTATTGTTTTGAAATGCTCTTGAGAATATGCAGTCCTCCCAAGAGCATTTATAAACAATAGTTTATGCAAAATTTGGGGGGCAAACAAAGTGTATTATGGGCAATTCGAAAATAGAGAATATAACCCCAACAAACCATTGTATTTTCTGAAAGCTAAATTAGTAGTACACTAGGCAAAACAATTTAGGATTAGACAACATGATAACAATTTTTAAATGCTTTACCTAAATGCAAAACAACAACAACATATGAGACAAGACAATTTCACACATGGAAAACTTTTAAAATACCTCATTGTTTACATCAAGGGTGCGGGGAACAGGTTCCGCTCATCAGTATGCATTTATGAAAAAAATATGCACGAAGTGTGACGGCTGATATCGAAAATGCACGAAATATTCATGAACAGGCTCCGGTCGTCTAAGAGTGAGTGTCAGTAGTCCTAATCTTCGGATAGTGTTTGGAATTGCACGATCGGGCTTCGATCGACACCGACGCTTGATGTTTGTATTTTCGTGAGTATCGTTCGTGACTTATCGTGGACTATCGTGGTTATCGGCGGCAATCGGCGACATGTTTTGAATTTCCGTGATCTCTCCTCTTGTTATCGATTGCAACGTTCAGAGTCGTATCGGAGACGGCGGCAAATTTACTCACTCACTCGCTCGTTCGCTCGTTCCATTACTCAGCTGTAAACTTTATTATAGAGACGTAATGTTTTGTTATGAGTGCGTTGCGAATCAAGAACAACTTGAATCCAGCGATAACAATAACTAATTTGTTGGAAACGAATATAAACAACAATAAGCGTAAAGATGTTTCGCATTTGGAGTCTTTTTGCGCAAAATTAAAACCAAGCTGCTGGCTTGAAATGGATTTTAATACGCGTTTTACCACGTATCTACGTTGAAATAATAAAATTGTACCCTAATATATTGAATGTAGGTTTTCGTGGTCTAGTGGCGTGTTTCATGCCATGGCAGCTGTTAGACGTCTTGAGTTCAAATCTTGCTGTTCCCTTTTTTATTGGTTTTCTTTTTTCCTTCTTCAAAACTCGTTACGTAATTAAAAAAAAAATCGAACCGTGTCAGTATAAAAACATAAGCTTACCACAATATTGCGTAACGCGTTGTACCTTGGTCTACTAACTTTCTGATTCATGTATTAGACAAATCGATCCCTATATTTTACATAGGTTGCTTGGGACTTCTAGTAACACAGGAAGAGCAATTATTTACAATGATTTTCAATTTTTATTTACAGTAGTAGCCACATGCAGTCCTCGACTACCTGTTTTTGTACTATTTAACCATCCCAGAGAATAATATACGAAAACTAGTTAATATAATGTCTGTCAGAAGCCTTTTATATTTGTTGTTTTAATGAGAGACCTAATTTTGACAATTTCTATTAAAAAGAGCAGTTAACTCTTTAATCTTCATTCTAAACGGGTCGGTTTACATAAGCAACACACACTTATAAATACAATATTTCAGGTTAGTGCATTTCATGATAAAACAAACTTGCGACTAAAACGTCGATCAAATAATATGAAACGTTTACTTCATTCATATGTCATGTGAATGTAGAACGATACGAATTGTCGTTGATTAAGGATAAAATATACCAACTCGGTAGCAGCTGCTTCTTTCTAGAGATGTAAAAAGTGAAATTGTGTTTCTTTTTTTCATTTCTAAATTTTATAAAATAGTGCTAAAGTCACCAAGTGAACATAGAAAATGTTTCTTTTACGTCGACTGAACATTCCGTGAGATGTATTAATGATTTTTCTGGTCTCCCGTTTTTTAAAGTTATTAAAATCAACAGCTGTACAAGGCTTTACTTCTTGTGTGCGTGTGTTCGGCGTTGTTCATGCTGGTAATTTTCATCAACAGAGAAAATCGAGCATTTTTTCACTTTAATAGAGCGAATCGATCATCTATAAAGGTAAGTTAGTGATAATAACAGTTTATAAGGCGAAATGTTTGCCCTTAATTTATTTAAATCGTTTTGTCACTTTAACAAACTTATAAAAAAGGAAACTAGAAATCAATAAGCACGTATGAGCCACTCTCGCATTCTTACATTGAAGAGAAATAACATAACGCTTTGTATAGACGTGACGCCTGCCTTTAAAAATGGAAAAATATGGATCTTTTTAACACTGAATGACGATACAGTTATAATAAAGATCTCAAGTGAAGACGAGCTGAAGTATAAACGGATCGATTAAAATGAATATACCACACATCATTAATTAATTTAATTCTAAACTTTATTCTAAAATTGTTTTCTCATAATTTATATAGTTGTTTATTTAATAGGCCATTTGCACGATGACGTCATATGACTACAACTACCAGAATCCTTCAGTTTTTTCTTTTGTAGTGCAAATTAGGGCTATTGTTATTTAAACCGCACTGGGATTACAAAATTTAAATAAGAAAGGAAAAACGAAATGAATTCTGGTAGTTGTAGTCAAATGACGCCATCGTGCAAATGGCCTATTCTCATGATAAAGAAAGATAAATGGGTAACACTGATGGTGTACAAAAACCGGCTCAATTACTCACGATGTAACTTTTAGACGAACTGTTTTATTTATCATATCCGCTTTCTTTGCAAGATATCTAAAATTTGCATGTTTAGTGTCTGACTCAATAACATTAAAAAATGGAATATTCTTTGCTCGGACATCCATCGCATAGATACTGTATTTTGCTTTTAAGTAGATATCCGACGGTACATATATCGGTTGGTCCACTTCTTTTATCCGCTGTGATATATTTTCAATTGACCAGATCTGACTGGCTTTTCAATTTTTCTCCATTCTGAACATAGGTATTTTTCTGACCAAAATATTTAATTCGTAGTATATAAATCTACAATGATGAAAAAAAAAATTTATAACCTTTATATCATGGATTCTCTGAAAAAAAAGAGAGAAAATGATTTCCACATTGCAGTTATATTTTATAATGAAATGTTTCGAAAACAAACGATGAGTTTGAAATGCCGCATATTTCCTTTCAAGAACACATCTATATCCAGTGCATTTGAGAGTGTAAAAAATAGCATCACACTTCGCTTTCCTCATCAGGACCTGGAGGATCTCAAACCCTCCATAACCATGAACTGGATGGTGATTTTGATGACGCGAGTTTCGGACTTCAAAGTTGAATACTGTACTGAAAACAAACAGAAGAGAAGAAGAAAAATGCTAACTACAATCCTTGATTCACTAAACAAATATTCTACATATACAAATATTCTGTGTTAAATTCCGATGTTATCTTATCTTCATGTTTTATTTCATGCTAACGTATTCATTTGTTAGGGGTATCCAACGAATTGTTTCGCCAAAATAGCTGTTCGGGATGTTGAATCCATCCTTGAATTTTCGGATTACCATTAGAAGAAAAGTTTTAGGTTTTTAAGCTGGAAATGTAAATTGACGTTTTCGGACCCAATAGAAACAATATCTGACGTTTTAAGAAGATGAAAAATGTGCTAAGAAAGTCCCAGCTAAAAATTTCGGGAGGCAAATAACTCGCTTAAAATATTCATGGAAATCATACTTGAGCTAAATTCTTCGAAGAAAAGGATTTTGTTCCAATTATTTTCGACCTGTTCCATTTTACAGAAAATGTTTATGGCCTATTTTTTTTATTTCAAACGTCTATTAATAATACAAAGATTTATATCACTTTTGACTTCATTATTATAAAAACTTGTACACACATTGAACAGCTAATTAACTGCTTGGCAAAGCGATGAGGACATCCATATTTAAAAAGTTAACAAAAACAACTTTTTCTTCGTCTACAATAACTAGTACGACTACTTTCCAAAACAAACACACCTGTTGCTTATAAAAAATTGCCCGAGAAACTGATTTGGAAATCAAAATTGCAAAAAATACACAAACATATTTGCATAAGGCCACGCGAGTAAAGTTAGAACTAATATATATATATATATATATATATATATATATATATATATATATATATATATAGATAGCCTGAGCCTAACAGCGTCGCTCTTTTAACAGAAAGCCGATGATAAACTTAACTGAGGTGAAAGGTCGGAAGCACAAGAATAAAATTGACGACCGGGCTACCTTTTAATTTTAGCAATTCTCAAAAACAGACTTACGCGACCGTTTGCACAGTACATTAGACCGTACAAAAGTTCACAAAAACAACTTTTTCTCCGTCTAGAATAATTAGTATGACTAATTTCCAAATAAAATACACCTGCTGCTTATAAAAATTGATTGAATGATGCACAATATGCAGATTTTCGCGCGTCAAATTCTCAAAGCAAGAAATAATAATAGAGATGCAGGCCGTTCTGAATATTAAAAATAAACACACTGGAAATTAATAAAATATTCAATTGTTTTTTGCTCTACTGCTTTAAGGAAATTTTACAAATAAAATGGTAAAACACAACTAAATATTAACCGTATAACAAAGAAAGGAAGAGTACACAAGCTGTTTTGCTCTTGCGATGAAAACCAAGATAATACGCAAAACATTATAACATGGAAATGTTGTAAAAATAATGAATAGAACATTTGTTTCGCCTTGTCACAAGGTGCAATAAAACAAATACACGACCACTCATAAAGAGAAATGATATTCCGCATTGGAATGTTAAAATTTTAGGTCAGCATACACGAGGCGACCAGACGCGCCGATGGTAGCGCCGTCCTGCTTGTGCACCCGGGGATTGGACTCTGAGGGTGCATTCCATTGGGAAATCCGTTTTCGGATTGTGAAATCCCGATTTCGGAATTCCTAATAAAACGCAAAATCCGAAAACGGATTTCGATGCACCCAAATCCTTCTCCGCGATGGATTTCCATGAACAATGGGAAATCCGAAATCCGGATTTAGATTTAAAATCCGGATTTCAAAATCCAGATCCGGATTTTCCAATGGAACTCGCCCTCATGTAAGAAGTAAGGAAATGCTCGTCGTCTCTTTCAGGGGTGATATTACGGATTTTGGTATCGCTTAGGGTGTTCAGCAAGGAACGCCGGTATTTTTAGCCATCAAAGTGTCGTTTGATGGCAAATGTTTGAATTATGACAGTTTTCCTAAACATCTTAGTTAGAGACATGCTTACTCTGCGTCAGTCAGAATACTTTTTTAGAGGTACTAATATTTTATCAGTATGTAAACCTCTCACCACTACTTATTGTCTCAACTTCTTTCGTTATACTTTGCATCTAAGACCTGGAACTCCCTACCTAATAATGTAAGATTTGAGCCTACTTTAACTGGTTTTAGAAGACTCCTGAAAGTAATCTCCTTTCAGACATAATGGTATATTGACATTCTTCGTGTAAATAGATGTAAATTAGATTTTTTAATGTAAATAGATTTTTCCTCCTTTTTCATTTTTATTTTTTTATACTAAGATATTAGCCTTTATTTTTTGGGCTACTCTGTAATTTTGAGTAGAAATAAAGTTCATGTCATGTCATGTCATGTCATGTCATGTCATGTTGTTGATATTTGCCGTTCAATGACTACTGAAAAGGGACATTAACGTTAATTTTACGCAAAAGTAAATCCACTGTGTAGTGCAATCGATGATTAGGTCCGGTTCAAACTTTGAACTTCACATGTGCCGAATCCAATGTAAATGAGCAAGAACAACGGAGTTTTCTCATTTGCATGAGATGCGGCACATGTGAAGTTCAAAGTTTGTTGAAAGAATATTAAAGATTCAGTCACCATTTGTTGTGTCAGTTGAGATTTTGATAATTAATATTAATACGTCAGGTGCAGTGACTTTATATCTAATAAAACACCACATATACTAATCGCGTTCGAAGAACGCAATCCTAATTTCGTGTTGGTTGTCCTGTGGTTTATGTGCAGTAAAATCTGAGATTTTTTGGTAGACGGTCTTCCAAATAACCGGCCCTATCGTTTTTTTCAGGGGCTTATTTCCGCCGGAAATTCCTTCGAACGCGTCTCCATAAGCTGTGATTACTGCTAGTTTATATGAATATTTTCATCAGATATAAAGTCAGTGCACGTGGGTATTATCGATCTGTTAGATTTGTGGGCTTTAATTGTTTTGAAATTGCGACAACCTATTGTATTTGCTTTAGAAAGTCTTTTCACTTGTCAAATATCTCAACAGAAACTAGACAATGAATAACTGAAAATGCATTGTGCAAAATGACCCAACACCACACTTTTATCGTCAATTAGCTAGCAAGGCGGAAAAAGTCTTTCTGTTTCCGCTAAATCGGAAAACCCTATTGGGATCACGGCACATTACGAAGCGAGACGGTAAACATGTTTTGCTTTTGCCAAATTTGCATTGAGCACGTTGCTTCGTTATGAGTGGAAGGAGAGGAGAGAGAGAAGAAAATGTATGAACAGTACTTGTGGTCTCGCCATGGCGCAACTGCCCGCCTTCATCTTTCGAAAATCAATGGAGTGGGAAACTAAGCGGCAGAATCTTATTCAGGTTCAAGCGTAAAACGAGGCGTCATACATTATTAAAGACCCAAAACCTGAATCGAGGTATGATACCATCGAATAATGTTATTAACATTTCGCTTTTTGGTCGCGACCGGCAAGTTGATTACGTAGGAATATGATTGGTGAAATCTTTTTTGTAGACAAAAAATATTGACCGATGCTAGAGCGTTTTCCTTGTTACGCCCTATTTTGTCTTCCCGTTTGTGTTATTCTATTATGAGGGGAATAAGTCGAAGGGACTAAGGCGAGGGGAATATGTCGAGGGGAATATGTTGAGGGGAATATGTTGAGGGGAATATATAATCCTTTGTTTTGCTATTGTTATCAGCTATTGTTTTCAGAGTAATGTTTTGTTATGAATGCGTTGCGTTTCAAGAACAACTTGAATCCAGCGATAACAATAACTAATTTGTTGGAAACGAATTAACATAAACAACAATAAGCTTAAAGATGTTTTGCATTTGGAGTCTTTTTGCGCAAAATTAAAACCAAGCTGCAGGCTTGAAATGGATTTTAATACGCGTTTTACCGCGTATCTACGTTGAAATAATAAAATGATGCCCTAATATATTTAATGTAGGTTTTCGTGGTCTAGTGGCGTGTTTCATGCCATGGCAGCTGTTAGACGTCTTGAGTTCAAATCTTGCTGTTTCCTTTTTTATTGGTTTTCGTTTTGCCTTCTTCAAAACTCGTTACGTAATTAAAAAAAAAAATATCGAATCTTGTCAGTATAAAAACATAAGCTTACCACAATATTGCGTAACGCGTTGTACCTTGGTCTACTAACGTTCTGATTCATGTATTAGACAAATCGATCCCTATATTTTACATAGGTTGCTTGTGACGTCTAGTAACACAGGAAGACCAATTCTTTACAATGATTTTCAATTTTTATTTACAGTAGTAACCACATGCAGTCCCCGACTACCTATTTTTGTAGGTCTATTTAATCATCCCAGAGAATATTATACGAAAACTAGTTAATATAATGTCTGTCAGAAGTCTTTTATATTTGTTGTTTTAACAACTATAATATGCACGAGAGACCTAATTTTGACAATTTCTATAAAAAAGGACAGTTAACTCTTTAATCTTCATTCAAAACGGGTCGGTTAACATAAGCAACACACACTTATAAATACAATATTTGTTAGCGCATTTCATGATAAAACAAACTTGCGACTAAAACGTCGACCAAATAATATGAAACGTTTTCTTCATTCACATCTCATATAAATGTAGAACGATACGAACTGTCGTTAATTAAGGATAAAATATACCAACTCGGTAGCAGCTGCTTCTTTCTAGAGATGTAAAAAGTGAAATTGTGTTTCTTTTTTTCATTTCTAAATTTGATAAAATAGTGCTAAAGTCACCAAGTGAACATAGAAAATGTTTCTTTTAAGTCAACTGAACATTCCGTGAGATGTATTAATGATTTTTTTGGTGTCCCGTTTTTTAAGTTATTTAAAACAACAGCTGTACAAGGCTTTACTTCTTGTGTGCGTGTGTTCGGCGTTGTTCATGCTGGTAATTTTCATCAACAGAGAAAATCGAGCATTTTATCACGTTAACAGAGCGAATCGATCATCTCTAAAGGTAAGTTATTAATAATAACAGTTTATAAGGCGAAATGTTTGCCCTAAATTTATTTCAATCGTTTTGTCACTTTAACAAACTTATAAAACAGGAAACTAGAAATCAATAAGCACGTATTAGCCTCTCTCGCATTTTTACATCGAAGAAAAATAACATAACGTTTTGTATAGACGTGACGCCTGCCTTTAAAAATGGAAAAATATGGATCTTTTTAACACTGAATGACGATGCAGTTATAATAAAGATTTCAAGTGAAAACGACTGAAGTTTAAACGGATCGATTATAATGAATATACCACACATCATTAATTAATTTAATTCTAAACTTTATTCTAAAATTGTTTTTTCGTACCTATAGTTGTTTATTTAATTCTCATGATAAAGAAAGATGAATGGGTAACACTGATGGTGTACAAAATACCGGCTCAATTACTCACGATGTAAAAACGAACTATTTTATTTATCATTTCCGCTTTCTTTGCAAGATATCTAAAATTTGCATGTTTAGTGTCTGACTCAATTACATTAAAAAATATAATATTCTTTGCTCGGACATCCATCGCATAGATACTGTATTTTGCTTTTAAATAGATATCCGACGGTACATATATCGTTTGGTCCACTTCTTTTATCCTCTGTGATATATTTTCAATTGACCAGATCTAACTGGCTTTTCAATTTTTCTCCATTCGAACATAGGTATTTTTCTGACCAAAATATTTAATTCATAGTATCAGAAGCTCATAACGTGATAAGCTTCTGATAGTATATAATTCTACAATGATGAAAAAAAAAATTATAACCTTTATATCATCATGGATTCTCTGAAAAAAAAAAGAGAAAATGGTTTCCACATTGTAGTTATATTTTATAATCAAATGTTTCGAAAAAAACGAAGTAGGTGGTAAAAGAGACTTCTGAGACAGTCCCAAATTCCCCTGAATTTCACACAAATATTTCCTGCAGATTTGAACAAATAATACATTATTTTTCATCAGTTCAATTCAACAGATACCACGCAATTCTGATGAGTTTGAGCAGATTTGACAAATTTGTGAGTTGTGTGAAAACTGACAGAAATTGTTGAATTTTTAAGATTTGTTGGGTCTGAAATATTTGTGTGAAATTCAGGGGAATTTGGGGCTGTCTCAGAACTCTCTTTTACCACCTACTGAGCTAAAATGACCACAAGACAAAATCTTGAAATTGGCCAATTTCAAGATTTCTCCGCTGAATTTCCACACGAAAAAATCAATCATTTTCCAAAATCTCACGCTCATTTGGGGAGAATATTTCTTCCATACTCCAATGCCCCAACGCTAGATCAGTTTCATTTTCCAAAATTTCATGCTCATTTTGGGGGAATATTTCCCCCAGTCTCCAATGCCCCAACGCCAGCGTATCAATTCCATTTCCCAAAATCACTCTTTTGTCATCTTCCGCACTCAACGCAATTTTGGTCATGTTTTCCGTGAATAAATGGTGCCCTCTGCTGCGAAAAATAGTTTGCCTCCTGAGTTGCTTTTGTTTTGTCCTCAAACATTTCACAAAGTTTGCATGTCTCAAACTCTTCCTGATCATGCATTTTTTCACTCCTTTTGCCTTTTGTTCCTCCGTGGTTTTTGCCTTTTGTTCCTCCGTGGTTTCTGCATTCTTCTCCATCAGGAGAGAATACAGTTTCGGTCTCAGGGCGACAAATTCTGTCAAAATGGCACCCCCGCATTCATCTTTCATCAACCCAATCTTTTTCTTGTTCCCCGGCACGATTGGCATTCCATTCAACACTGCTGGATGCTCTGGGGAAAAATCATTTGTGTCAAACCATTCTGCCACATCCTCCGCAATGTCCGCAAAGAAATCTTCCGTTTCAATCTCCAGCACCAAAGAATCTGTGTCGGTATACAGGAGAGAAACATTTTCCCACTTTTTCTTCACATATTCATAGTGAAAATCATACATCAAAAGTTTGGACAAATCCAAGATTGACATCCCAACAAAGATGGGTTTTGACATGACCACTCGCGTTTTCCTCATCTTGACTGCAATCAGAAACTCATCGAAAATTTTCACATCGGCGAAGTTGCATTTATTCACCAGCTTTTCTGCCCTTTCCGCATCTTTCACCAGTTCAATCGTGACTCGATTTCTCAGATTTTCCATGGTTTTCCCAAAGACCGAGTTGTTCACGAGTTTGAAGAAATCTTGTTCAAATTTCGTTTTTCCCTTGGATCTCAGGGCAGTGTTTTTGTCAATATAACATTTCATGAAAGGTGCTTCTTCGAATTTGATTCCTCGCCTGATCTTTTTCAACTTCATTCCCCGGGAAAGATAAAATTGCAGATTGCGACCGTGCAAAACCATGCCTTCTTTGTCCCTCAGATTTTGCGTGAGTTTTTCAATCCCACCCAGCGCCAGTTTTTCCGGAGCCAGGGGAAAATCATTATGCTCGTCATGCAATTCTGGGGGATAAATGAGATCAACTTCCAGAATGCAACCTTGACCTTCTTCTTTCACAAACTTTTCCCAGTTTTGCAAATCTTCTTCGCTCATCCATTGGAATTTCCCAACTGGAAGAGGCTGCGACATGGCCCATCCATAAAGGTTGTTTGCGTCCAAATAAACCAGGAAACGAGATGGCTCTTTTGGATTGAAATTTTTCATATATTGGTTGTTTGCTTTCGCAAATCGCTTGAATGCATTTGCGTTTCCTCCCCTGATTCCTTTTTCAAACATCAACAACTGTTCCACATCATTCAAAAGTTCCAACTTCACTCCGGTCACTTTCAGCATTGCATCCCAAGCCAACCCAGGGGTGGTAAAATAGTGCGCGGGATCCAGTTCATAGTTTTCTTCGCAAAGTTTTCTGAAACTTTCCATGACATCTGCAAGCAGCAGCACATCCGTTTTCAGATAAAGATCGTGAAATTCGCCCATATTTTTCACTTCAAATTCTTCCCAGACTCGCTGGGCATGGGCAAAATCTTCATCTGAGACTTTTTCCTGATTTAATCGGGAGAAAAAAGCGGCTTTCTTTGGCAGTTGTTTCTCAAACTTATCAAACCCATCCATGAATTCATAGGGGAAGACTCCTTTTCGCCGCATCAAATCACTTTTCTCACCAAAAAATCTGGTGATTTCTTTCAATTCTTCTTTGGGGAGATTTTTTGCCAGCGATTCCAATCCTGCCAGCGTGAATTTGAAGGAATCCAGAAATCGAATTTCATGTTTCACTGAAAATTCTTTCCCTTTCTCCTCATTCCATTCTTTTTTCAACTCAAACTTTAGGGAGAAGGAAATATATTTCTCCTCGTTGTTGGGAATGCATGTCACGCTCAAAACTTCATCCATTGTCCCCAAAGCTCGCACAAAAAGATGCGCGTCATAATTTTGGAGATTGTGGAAAAACACAGGGGTGAATTTTGGCCTTTGAAACTTCAGGTTGCAAGATTGATGCGCTGCTCCCCTGAATTTTCCTGAGAAGTGACAGTGATCCCTCACCTTGGACAGACTTTTTTCTCCAAATTCTTCTCGACACAGCCAGCACACCTCCGCTTCTCGAAATGATTTCCATTCTTGGTTGGTCAGGGGAATCATTTCCTTTTTCGGCAAATTCAAGTGAGCTTCTCTCACTCGGGAAATCAATTTCCGAATAAACTCTTTGGGAAGTTCTTCATTTTCATTTGCAGCTCTTTTCAACACAGGCTCCATTTGCAAAAACGGGGAAACGAGATGAAACGCAAATCCGCAGGGAATATGCTCGTGGGTTTTTTGAGTTCCCCCCAGCGGTTTCAAAATTGACTCAAAATCTGCATATCCAACAACAGGCAGATGCATCATTTTTGGGAAGTTTTTGAAGGAACAAGTTCCTCCTGGAAGTTCAATTCTCGCGGCTTCAAAATCTCCGCAAATGGTTTTGTGTTTCTCCAGACTTTCCACTCTGGGAAATGAATTGAGGCATCTTTTGCAGAAAAATCTTTCATGCCCATTTCGTGAATCTTGAGAGCTTGCCAAGCGGGAGAAATTTTTCACCAGACAATAATGCGTTTTGAATTCTTCTGTCAGCAGAATCAAATCCACATGAAGTCCCCTTTCTTCCTTGGTGATTCTCAGGGGAAAAACAAATCCATTCCAGCCAAAAACGTTCACTGAAATGTCAGGATTTTTGGCCTCAAAAAACTTGATTTTTTCCACGGCCATGGGAAATTCGCAACCATCCCAATTCATCTCTTCTGTTTGTTCACGCAAAGTCGGTGTGATTCTTTCCGGATGAACTTTGACCATATTTGCGGCTCTGCCCAAGCACCATTTGAAACACATCTCATCTTCATTTTGCATGTTGATCACGGCTTTCTTGTTTGCCAAATCAGCAGGCAGTTCAATCCACCCAGATCCTCGCAGGGGGTTCCAGCGCACAAAATGAATTTCCAAACGCAAAACTCTTTCAAACATCCAATTGGATCCCCTGCGATTGAAGTTTTCCAGATTCTCAATCATTTCTCTTTCCATTTCATCCAGAATCTCTGGGTTGTTCCCCAAATTCCTTTTCTGCCGGGAATGGAAAAATGGATTTTCAATCACTTCCTCCCCAGAAGCCAAATTTGTTTGGGACATTTCCACATTAAAAACGCATTTCACTCTTGTTTGTGGATTTTCTCGCAGGAGCCTGAGAACCAACCATCTTGCTCTCCGGAAAAACTCTTGGGGAGAAATGGAATCATCTCCTTGAATAAAAAATTGTCTCGCGAATCCTCGCAAAGCGGATTGCCCTTCTTCCACGGCTAATCTCTGTTCCCACAATCTTCTGACTTGTTCTTTCAATCTTTCCACTGCGGGATTGGCTCTTCTCCGAACATCCGCGTCATCCACACTTTCCAACCAATTTGTCCAATCGATAACCGTATCTACATTTTCTTCAATCGCTCTGGGAATGACTCTGGGGGGAACAATTCTTCTTTCCGGAATCAAAAAAGGCACATTAATTTCTGGATTTTCGTCATCTAGGTTGGCTCGTCTTTTTCGAGTTTTTGGCTGATTTTTTCCCCCTCCTTGCCAAAGATTTTCAACTAAAAACTTCACCAGTTCATCTTTTTTCAATCGCGACCAACCTCGCAAATTTGTCGATCGCGCAAATGATTGCCATGCAGCTAAAGACATTTTTAATGGAGAAAAAAAAATCTTTTTTCCCCATTTAAAATGAAGTTTTCAATTCAGGAAGAAGGAAAAGAAAAACAAACTTTTTTCACATTCAAAGAAGCCAGCGAAAAAACGGGGCTTCCCTCCAAAACGATTTTGCGAGTTCTCAAATCGGGCAACACTAAATATACCAGAAGAACCGACCAAAAAGTGTTCTGGATTCGGGAGGAAGAAGACTCACCATTCATCCAGATTGACGGGGGAGATTTTTTCACCGCAGAGGAAATTCGGGAACGATTTGGGTTATCACGCACAGTTTTTTTCAATCAACTCTGCAAGAAAAAAACTCATTTTCTGGATTCAGGGGAAAAATCGCACGAAGTCACTTGGGTTTCTCCCAGATTGCAAGAATTCATCTATCTCATGAAAAAGAAAGCTGCATTGGAAACGGCGATGCACGCGCACCCCAAAAAAGGGCTTTATAAACATCATAACCTCTGCCAGGCTGAGATGAACGACGCCCTTGTGGATTTGCAAAATGCTTTTTGAATTTTTTCTTCATTGGAGAAAAAATGTCAAGTGAAAACAAATCCACTCCTCAGAAAGAGGCTGAAAAAATCAAAGAGGAAACGGACTGGGAAAAAGCGTGTGACGCAGAAAGAAACTTTCAAAAAGCGGTTGACATGGCCACTGGTTTTCTCCCAGTCCGACTGGAAGAGGATCGCAAGTTCATGGAAAAATGGATTTTTCACGATTTAATTTATTTTTTATCTCCTCCCAAAAAATGAATCCCGAGAAAATATCCATCTCCAACTGCTCACTTGGAGACCCCGTGAAAAAATCTTCTGGAAAAATTAATTTCTGTCTTCTCCCCTGCCTCCACATGGACTCACGGTTCAAAGTGAAACTCCAAACCAAATTCAAGATTTTCCTTCATGAGGGTGAATCGTTTTCTATGGGCATCAATATTCCGAGCGAGTTCATTAGTTTCTTCAACAATCTGGAAAAACATCTCAACTCTGCTGCGATGAAAAAGAAGCAGGCAATCAAAGAGATTTCCCCGTCTTTTGCTCGATTTCAGGAGGGAGATTTCACTCTCGTGAAAATCGACAAATCCGAGCAGGAAAAGATTTATGCCAAGATTTATCCCTCCAAACTCAAGCACACGGATTTCTCCTGCAGATTTTGGGAATTGTGCGACGATGGGAAGAAAAAACCAATCCTGAGGCAAAAAGAACTCATTGGCGTTCCTCTCCGGGGGCAAGTTGTGTTTTCAATCAAACACCTTTTCTGCGGAAATCTGAAAGCCATCACATGCATCGTGGATGAAGTTTTGGTGGAGGAAAAGGTGGAAGCTGCCTCGGAATTCGATGAATTTGAGGACAAGAATGAAGACGATGAAGTTTGATCTCGCTGAGATCAGGGAGAAAATCTTTTCCAGAATTCAATTCTGGAAAAGGCAGACCTTTTTTTCAGATTTGTGCAGATCCGCAGAATTTGCAATGAGTTGATTCAGTCAT
The DNA here is from genome assembly GCA_022457155.1 of Cladopsammia gracilis. NCBI lineage: Eukaryota > Metazoa > Cnidaria > Anthozoa > Scleractinia > Dendrophylliidae > Cladopsammia > Cladopsammia gracilis. Next base: position 489,666 of record JAJGOT010000509.1, on the reverse strand, counting down.
CATTTTCTCAAACAATTCAGTTTGTTTTTTCATATCTGCGGCAATCTCTTCAACCCACTTTTCCAAATTCACATAGCTTTCCATCAGCAGGTCAATGGAATCAATTTCGTCGTCACTTTCACTCAGTTTTTTTCTTTTCGCATTTGAATTTGAAGGCATTTTCTTTCCAATCATTTTTTTCCTCAGGGGAAATTTTCAAAATCCATTCAGGGGAAATTGCCACCCACTCCGGAAAATGAAAATGAATCCCCTCCGGAAAAATGCATTTTGAATTTCAAAACCCCTCCGGAAAAAATGGAATTTTCTGGAGCAGAAAATGCCTTCCGGAAAAAATGGATTTTTCTGGAGCAGAAAATGCCTTCCAGAAAAAATGGATTTTTCTGGAGCAGATATCTATTCCAGAAAAAAAATGGATTTTTCTGGAGCAGAAAATGCCTTCCGGAAAAAATGGATTTTTCTGGAGCAGAAAATGCCTTCCGGAAAAAATGGATTTTTCTGGAGCAGATATCTATTCCAGAAAAAATGGATTTTTCTGGAGCAGAAAATGCCTTCCGGAAAAAATGGATTTTTCTGGAGCAGATATCTATTCCAGAAAAAATGGATTTTTCTGGAGCAGAAAATGCCTTCCGGAAAAAATGGATTTTTCTGGAGCAGATATCTATTCCAGAAAAAAATGAGTTTTTCTGGAGCAGATATCTATTCCAGAAAAAATGGATTTTTCTGGAGCAGATATCTATTCCAGAAAAAATGGATTTTTCTGGAGCAGAAAATGCCTTCCGGAAAAAATGGATTTTTCTGGAGCGCAGATTTTCCACGTACATTTGCTCCGGAAAATGATTTTGAAAATGAATTTGAAAATGAATTTGATTTCTGGAAAAAATATCTGCTCCAGAAAAATGTAATTAAATTCTGGAAAAAATATCTGTTCCAGAAAAATGAATTTAAATTCTGGAAAAAATATCTGCTCCAGAAAAACGAATTTGAATTTTCTGGAAAAAATATCTGTTCCAGAAAAATGTATTTGATTTTTCTGGAGCAGATATCTGTTCCAGAAAAATGAATTTAAATTCTGGAGCAGATATCTGTTCCAGAAAAATGAATTTAAATTCTGGAAAAAATATCTGTTCCAGAAAAATGAATTTAAATTCTGGAAAAAATATCTGCTCCAGAAAAACGAATTTGAATTTTCTGGAAAAAATATCTGTTCCAGAAAAATGTATTTAAATTCTGGAAAAAATATCTGTTCCAGAAAAATGAATTTAAATTCTGGAGCAGATATCTGTTCCAGAAAAACGAATTTAAATTCTGGAGCAGTGATTTTTCTGGAGCAGATATCTGTTCCAGAAAAACGAATTTAAATTCTGGAGCAGATATCTGTTCCAGAAAAATGAATTTAAATTCTGGAAAAAATATCTGTTCCAGAAAAACGAATTTAAATTTAAATTCTGGAAAAAATATCTGCTCCAGAAAAACGAATTTAAATTCTGGAAAAAATATCTGCTCCAGAAAAACGAATTTAAATTTAAATTCTGGAGCAGATATCTGTTCCAGAAAAATGAATTTGAATTTAAATTCTGGAGCAGATATCTGTTCCAGAAAAATGAATTTGAATTTAAATTCTGGAAAAAATATCTGTTCCAGAAAAATGAATTTAAATTCTGGAAAAAATATCTGCTCCAGAAAAACGAATTTGACCCCCTGAATTCGCCGGAGCATTCCTCCCATATTATTTGAAGGAAAATTTTTTTCCAAATTTTTTTTCCAAATTTAATAAATGAAGGGATGTTCGGGGGATGAAAAATCTCTCCAAACGGATTTTGTGATGAAAAATCACCCCCAAAAACGGATTTTGGGATGAAAATCCTCCGGGGATTGAAAATCTCTCCGGGGTTTGAAAATCTTCCGCTGAAAATCAGCGGAAAATTCAAAGCCAAGAAATTTTTCTGCCCACGTCAGCTAAAACTCAGTTAACTAAATTGGAGAAATGATTGGCTAAAATTGAGTTTTATCCAGATAAAATGGGATTTTAATTTTTTATTTTCCCCTTTTCTCCGCATAAAAACTGTTGAATTTTGGAATCCCTCCTGAAAATGAAAATGAAATCCCTCCGGAAAATGAAAATGAAAATGCCTCCGGAAAATGAAACCCCCCCCCCCCCCCCAGAATTTGAATTTGACATTCCTCCGGAAAATGAAAATGAAATCCCTCCGGAAAATGAAAATGAAAATGCCTCCGGAAAAAAATGAGTTTTTCTGGAGCAGAAAATGCCTCCGGAAAAATGGATTTTTCTGGAGCAGAAAATGCCTTCCAGAAAAATGAAAATGCCTCCGGAAAATGAAAACCCCTCCAGAATTTGAATTGAAATCCCTCCGGAAAATGAAAATGAAATCCTCCGGAAACTGATTTTGAAATGAAATTTCCTCCGGAGCATTCCTCCCATATTATTTGGAGGAAAATTTTTTTCCAAATTTTTTTTCCAAATTTAATAAATGAAGGGATGTCCGGGGGATGAAAAATCTCTCCAAAAAATAGATTTCAGAACGAAAAAACGCCCACAAAAATGGATTTGGGATGAAAAATCTCCCTGAAAACGGATTTTGAGATGAAAATCTCTCCGGGGATGAAAATCTTTCGCTGAAAATCAGCGGAAAATGGCAATTCAAGAAAACTTTCTGCCCATTTCATCTAAATCACAGTTGACTAAATTGGAGAAATGATTGGCTAAAATTGAGTTTTATCCAGATAAAATGGGATTTTAATTTTTTATTTCCTTTTTTTCTCCACATAAAAAATGTCGAAATCAGCAACGCATTTTTCAATCTCCGATGGGAAAAAAAACAAAAATTTCACTTCCATCAATTCAGCGGCAAAAGAATATGGAATCTCAAATTGCGCAATCACAAATGCATTGAAAAAAGGAAACTCAACCATCACCCGGAGGTCGGACAAGAAAAAATTCTTCCTCGGCGAACCAAAAGCGGAAGATTCACAACTTTCTCGCGAAATCGATTTTTCTTCACTCCCAATGGATGAGGAATGGTTTGAAAAATTCAAGATCGTTGTTCCAGATTTTGATGAACTTTGTCGAATGATTGCGAATAAATTATTCGCGGATGAAGATCTCGAATTGGACTGGAAGAAAAAAGAATGCCAATACAATGATGAAACCGTTTGCTTGATCAAAATCATTTCCATTATCTGCAGAGTGGCTTTTCAGGTGAACAAAGAGAAAGCTCTAGCAGTTTTGAAGGAAAAAATTGGGAAAAAAAATTTTCAGCCCTTGAAACTAATTCAATTGATAGCATCTTTGAGGAAAAATGAAAGAACATTTCACGTTGACATATTCAATAAAATCAGGAAATTCAAGTGATTTTCCCCTGATTTTTCATTTCCGGGAAATGAAAATTCTCAACCCTCAAATTTTTTCTCCCATTCAGCTTCAAACTTTTCCAAATCCAACCCCAAATCAATCACAATCCCATCAATCGCTTCCATTGAAAACAAAAATTCAGCTCGATCAAAATTTCCTCCCCGCAAAGCGAAGCGCAAATCACTCAATGTTTTTTCATAGGTGGTGAAAGCGAATTTCGCCATCTCAATTTTGCTTTTCAGGTTCTTCATTTCATTCGCGGTTTTCAAAACTAATCCCGCTCCTGAAATCACTCCCAAAACGATTGGGTTCAAAGTCGCGGCTCCAGCAATCGTCCCGATTGCAACCAGACCGGAAGAGGTCAAATTCATGAGCAGATTCATTTTCTTGAATCGGCCATGCGCTCGTTTGAGACACCAAAATCTTTTGTGATAAAATCGAAAAAGTTTTTTGATCTCTTCCAGTTCTTCTTCCCGAATTGCGGGGTGGATGTGATTGAAAGCAAAGATGCTTTGTTTTCGCGCTCGCTTCGCGCGGCTCACTTCGTTCGCTCCCATTTTTCAGGGAGAAAATCATTTTTCAATCAGAATTGTTGCTTTTGCTCTTTGAATGGCATTTCCATCCGAGAGAGCCAGATAGAAAGCTTCTTCCTGCCCAACATGGAGATTGAAGGTGAACTGCAGTGAACCAAATGAATTGGTGGAAGGTCTGACTGCTTTCCGAGTGATGCTATCTCCTTGAACAACACTTGTCATGATGATGGTTGCTCCACTCACTGGGTTGGAACCGCGTTGAAGAATGAAAACCGTGACATTCAAAATCCGGAAGTCAGATCCAAATTGTTGCCAATAATTTGTTTCATCTTCCTCTTCATTTGGGAAGATCAAACAATCACCGTGTTTTCCTTTCACAAATCTTGCAAAAATGAAGTGTTTTGACGGGCGAAGCGGCAAATTCAACAAGTTGTGGCCATTCAAATCCAAGTCAGCCTCCATGACCATCTTCCCCGCTTGGAAAACGAAAGGGGAATCGAAGACGCTGCTTTCAACATCAGGTTGGGAACCAGCAATGCCATATATGATCAGATTTGCATTTCCTTTTTCGGCTGACTCGGCAGTTCCTCTCCATTTCAAATCCAGGAAAATGAATTCAGGTGGGGAAATCCTCCATTTGTGCATGTGGATGATGGATCTGGAATACCCCGAAAACTTCTTAGTTGATTGCTGATTGACATTCAGACTTGTGCTCACAACGTTGACGCTCACGCCATCCATTGACGCGGGGAAGAATTCCACGCACACGGTGTATTCTCCCTCTGGTAATTTGTACATATTGAATCCAAGTCTCCCAGAGTATTCATTTAAAAGATCTTTTGTGATTTCCAAGTCATAAGCCTTCTTGTTGAAATGATGCGGCGAATCTGGAAAATCACTTATCCCAGTCACTGTCATATGATGTTCAGAGCTGGATTCATCCACATTTTCCATCAGATAGCGGAATGCGTCCTTTGGGTGAGAGGTTGACGTGATATGCGATTCATTGACATATTCTTTAAGTTTCTCTTCTAATTCCATCGTGTGGGCTACCACACCTCCTATCGCATTATCCACATAAGATTTTGACGTGGGTTGTCGCTTCAGAGTTGGCGCTGCAATATTATTGATTTGTTGCGAGTTCATATCCAGGTTTCCGGTCATTGTTCCACCTTCCAACGAAAGCTTTTTCGCGGATTGGGCATCCACATATCGCATATTTGCGCCCTGATCGGCAACTTCGGGATCTTTCACGTTAAAAATGGTGTGATTTCCCATATCCAAAGCCGTCTCCATTGGAAACGTCTCTTTGCGGCTGAGAAAGATATTTTTGGCGTCATTATAAGAAACCAGGTTGTTATAATGCGCTCCCAAATCATGCCATGTTTGCTGTTTTGAGTTTTTCACGTTGAAAAGTTCTTTCAAATCAATATCCTTCGTGACTTCATGAGTTGATACATCAGGGTGGAATTTTTTCAGAGTGACCATATTCACCGCTGACAAATCCTGGTTTTCATCAGTGTCCAGATTGACGATCAATTTGCGATTCATTTCTATTTCCCCGGGGTTGATGAGTTTTTGCCCCCTGAAATCAAGATCCCCAGTCATATGCGAGGAACCATCCACCTGGAGAGAATCTGCTCGCAATTGCGTTGCAAGCGTGTCAACTTGGTGTTTGGTAATTGCATCCGAATTCCCCGTTCCTTCAGCGATATTGGTCAGGCGTTTCCTTTGCAGGTCGAAGTCTCCTGCTGGCGTCAGCTTGAAACCAACTCCTGGCAATCCATCTTTTCCATCTCGTCCTCCCTGGAAGTTGCTTGTTTCAGAAAGCAATCCATTTGAATAACTCATTTTAAATGCTTTCATCAAAGTTTTTGGCAATGAATTTCCTCGGCTTATCCACATACAGGAAAGAGAACGGATCATGCGTTGCTTTCCGATAATCTTCTTTGCTGACATTGTTCTCCCTGCAGATCGCCGTAATTTCTTTGTTGCTTGGGAATTCGAAGATGCAAAAATGCGAGCAATTCAGGCGGATATCTTTTGGTGTTCCGAAATAACTTTGCGAAAGATAAATCACAGAACATTTCTTGTGCCTGCCCTGAATGAAATAATCAATCAATGGCTTTTGGTTTTTTTTCGGAAACAAAATCATCGAAAACAACCAGCTTTTGATTCTCCCCTGACAATTCAGAAACTGGGATGATTTCATCCGGGGATGCTTCCACAACGTCATACCCCGCTTCTTTGCTGATTGGGCGAAACGTTTTCAGCAGATGCTGATATTTGGTTTGGTCAAGATTTTTCGCATAGAGGAAGATTTTATCGTAGAAGAGCAGCGGGCGGAGGATCATATCCAGGAGAACATTTGTTTTCCCCGATCATGAAGGGCCACAGATCAACATTCTGAAAGTTCGATCCGGCATGAAAGGGTGACGTTGTTTGAAATTTGTGATTGGATCCTGGCAATCATAATTTGGAATCTTCATTTTATTAATGAACATGACGTTCTACATCTTGTTCTTTATCCTGAATTCATGTTTCTGGGATATAAAATGAGTTTATTGAAATGGCAAGAAATGGCCAAAAGCAAATCTGCTTTGGGGAAAAAAATCAACTTTGTTCACAATGCTATCACCCAGAAAAAGTTGGGTGAAGAGACAAGTCAAATCGGACTTGAAAAAACATTCAAACCCATCACAGCGAAATTGGATGAGGTGATTGAGTCGAATTTGGGGCCGCTTCGGCCACTTCCCCGGAAAAAGAAAAAAGCCAAACCGGCGGAGATTGATTATCTCCCCGAAGTCGATCCATTTGAAGAGATGGATGTCGAAGGCCTGTTTGATGAGGCCGTTCCATCCCAAACAAAGAAGCAAATTCCAGCAGGGCCGCCAACATATGAAGAAGTTGTGCAAGAGATGGGGGAAGATCCACCTGAATATGAAGAAGACGACTCTCCCGATTATGCTCTTGCGCCGAGTGATGAAGAGGAAGATGAAAGTGAAAATAAAGCCAATCAGATATTGAGAGACCTGGACCTCACGGATTATGATACTGCGGAGAAAACTCTCAGGGAAAATGTTACAACAGCGAGGAAAATCCAGTATCTCAGAAATCTTGTGTCCATTGCAAAGTTCCGCAGAAATCAGTTGAAAGGTTACAAATCATCCTGGTCCAAAAAATTCAAAAAAGGGGAAATAACGGAAGAGCAAATGACGTTGCAACATCGAAGGATATATCACGCAGCCCGAGTTCTGGGTGAATACATAGATCATTATAACGAGAAAGTGGGACAGATGAAGACGGGTTCGGGGTTGAAAAAAAGAAAAAAAGGTGGATCCATCCGTTTTTTCTCCAACCCCGCAGATCTGCTCCAGAAACTTGAGGTCATTGTTGGCTCCATTCTCGCGGGGAATACGAATTCGGACATCAGAAATACCGGGGTTGGTATTCTCGATCTTCTCCTGAAAGAAAACGTCATCAATCGTTCCCAGCATGAGAAGCTTTTCAGAAAGTATTTCAAGCCCTAAAATGGAAATCGAAAGAGAAATTGTCCTGTCATCCTTTTCCGTCAAGACTGGGGGAAACAAACCAGAAAATTTCACAACAAAATTCAATCGACCCATTATTTTGGATCCAAATTCCCAATATGTTGTTGGGTTGAACAGAATTATCAATATGAGTTTTACGTGGTATAACATCAATGCGGCATTGAAAAATCAGCTGATCAGATTCAGCTCTGACGGTGGGAAAACATTTTCCGATATCACCTTTCCCGCTGGGGTTTGGGATTATTCCACTTTGAATGCGGCAATTCGAAACGCAACAGGCCCCCTCGCAGGCAGCACCCCAGGAAAGAATGAAAAATTCCCAATCAATCTTGCTTTCTCTCCCACAACTTTCAGAGTAACAATCACGCTGGAAGCAAACTGGCAACTTGATCTCGAGAAATCCAACTTCGGCGATCTCGTTGGTTTTGAGAAAAAGATTCTGAAAGACAAAGTCAACATTGGCCCCAGAGTTCCAAACCTCAGTCAAGATACTGATATGTTGAACGTTCATTGCGATCTCACAAGTGATTCGCTTGTGGATGGGGAAGAGAGCGATATCATCTTCTCCTTTTCAACATCTGTTCTGCAGGCCTCCTATAGTTTCACTCTTGAACCCATGAGAGTGATGTTCAGCCCTGTGAATAAAAACAGAATAAGCTCCATTCGGATTTATATCACCGATGGGAAAAGGCGGGTTGTTGATTTGAATGGAGCTGATACAGCGTTCTCGCTTATCTTGAAAAAACAAATAAAATGAAAAGTTATGAATTCTCTCGTTTTTTCCACCCCCAGCTGGGGCGGTTTGTCTTCCGGCACAAAGGAACAGGTGTCATTGTGGACAATATTTTCAAACCAATGAGGAAGGTCGCATCAGTCGTCTTCAATAAATTCGCGAAACCGATTGCGAAAAAAGCATTGGAATCAGGAATTTCTCACGCTGGGGATAAACTCGGCAAAAAAGCAGTTGAAAAATCTGGTGATTTGATCATGAAAAAGCTGGGAAATATGAGAAAGGGGAAGCCACCAGGCAAAACAAAGCCACCAGCGAGCGAAGCGAGCCGAGCGAAGCTAGCTCGACCACAATCAGCCCCTGCGTCAACCTCCAGAGAAAGTTCTGATGCTATATTGAACAGGTTGATCTCTGGGCAAGGAATTCGAAAAAGAAAAAAATGATTTAAAATGGCTTTTCGATCGAATGAATATCTTCAAAGAAATGAATTAGTGCGCTTCCAGCTGGATGACACAATCCGAGCTCCAGCTAATGATCAACATCAACAAAAAAATGGTTATAAATTCACGATTAATGACCGATCCGCATTCTATGATTGGTACAATGCTTATTTCGAGGTGCAATTTCAACTCCAGAAATTAGCAGATGGAGCGGCATATGACGCTGAAAGAATAACCGTAATCAATGGGGCTCATTCCCTGATTAAACACCTGACGATTAAATCTGCAGGAAAGATTATTTATGATACTGATAATCTGCATAAAGTCTGTTTCACAAAGAATTTGTTAGAATACTCCGACGACTTCAGCAGATCAGTCGCCAAGAACAGTTTCTGGTATTTGGATACTGATGCAACAACCGCTAATACGAATCTTGGATTTGAAGCTCGGCGAGTGACTACTCGAGATCTTCAAAACGCTAATACGATCATTCCCCTGAATCGTTTTTCCTTTTTCGAAGAGTTGGAAGATAAGATGCTTGTGCCTATGCAGCTGCAATTCGAGATAACACTGAATGATGATGAGGACCTCATTCATATGGCACACGGCGTTGCTGCCGGAAGAGTTGTTGTGAATCGATTTTTGCTTTGGGTGCCAAGATTGACTCCCAAGGATTCTCTGTATGACAAATTTGTCAGCTCATTCCTGAAAGAAACGCAATGGAAATATCTGAGGGAAATGTATCAGCAATCAGCTCCCTCGCAGTCATCAGGATTCTTCCAGATCTCAGCGAGCATCGACAATGTGAGGCATATTTTTGTCTGGCTGAAAAGAACCGCTCCACCCAATGATGTCCCTGCAGAAGGCAATCCCTATCTGATGGACACTTTCAAGCTGAATACAGCGGATAATAATTCATCCTTGTCGAACTGCCGGCTGGAATATGGAAACGGAGTTTTCTACCCGGAAACAGAGTACGACAGTGAATCAAAAGTGAGGATTTTCCAGGATGTCATGGCTTATGCAATGCGGAAAAATGATTATAACACTGGAACACAGTTGAATCTGGCCAATTTCAAGTCTCTTTTCCCGTTGATCTATTTCGATCTGACTTATCAAACTGAAAAACCAACAAGAGATCCCAAACAGTTGATATTCAGGTATCGATTAAGCGCAGATGCAGCGGCAAACTTCAATGTACATGCCATTGTTCTCTATGAAGAAGAAGTGAAAATCGATAAGATTGGAAATGAGCTGGTTATCGTGTGACGTGTGAAGCGAGCGCAGCGAGCACGCGCAGCGGCTGTGAAAAACATATCTTGTCATTTAAAATGACAACATATCACCCATATAAAGTAAATCTGTCGAAAGGGCAAAAAAGCAAGCTTGGAAGAGCATTCAAAGCAAACTGCGCTATCACCCTGAGGCTGAAAAAAAATCAAACACGCGGAAATGATGAACTGATGCTGACAGTCAACCAAAAGAACCGAATTGCCAAAGCCGCAAATCCGAAAAGTGATGAAGCAAGGTGGAAGTCTTTTCTCTGCTATTGTTCCCCTGGCTCGTTCCCTGGCACCCACCCTGGCAAAGACACTTGGGCTGTCAGCATTGGCTGGTTTGGCGAGTGAAGGAGCGAGTCAAGTCGTAAAAAAGATAAGCGGGAAGGGAGCGCAAACGGGCGGATTTCTCATTCCCCAAGATAAAATTCAGAAACTGATTGACAATAAACATTTGTTGACAGATAAGCAGAAACAGGATATTTTGACTGCCCTGAAATCAGGAGGACAACTGACGATAAAACCATCAGCAAAACAATCAGGCGGATTGTTGGGAACTGTGCTGGCTTCCATCGGAATTCCACTGGCGCTGGACATGGTGAAAAATTTGTTTGGGAAAGGCGCTCCAAGAGTTGGTCGCCCAAAAGGAAAAGGAGCCCCTAGAGTTGGTCGCCCCAAAGGAAAAGGAGCGCCACGCGTTGGACGCCCAAAAGGAAAAGGAGCGCCAAGAGTCCGGCAGCCCAAAGGAAACGGCGCTCCAAGATTGGGCACTCCCTTCCAACGCCCGCCTCCATTCATCGGAACCTGGGGACGAAAAATTGGGATGGGAAAAAAATCCAAAAAAGGAGCGGGACTTCTGCTGGGATCGAAAAGTCCATTCAACAATATCCCAGTTCTCGGGGCGATTCTTTGAAACCCAAATTCGTGAACAAACCCCTGACCAACCTTGATCTTCTCCAGTGGATTGATTTTCTGAAAATTCCCAATTTCAAAGGGATTTTCGCCAGGGATGAAGCCATGCCCCGAGAACACAGCCCCTGCATCATCAATCTTGATTCGCTTGAAAATGCTGGAACTCACTGGGTGTGCTGCGCCCCCGGAGATCGTGCCCTGTGGTATTTCGACTCTTTTGGGATGGGATTTCCCCAGGAATTCAAAAGTTCCAAACCGGTGATTTGGAACAGCAGTCAGTATCAAAACATCAACAGCGTTCTTTGTGGGTATTATTGCCTGTTTTTCCTCCATCAATGGTCGCAGGGGAAAGATTTCTATGATATTCTCAAGCCTCTCAGTCTGACTGACTCGGGGGAGAATGAGAAATTCATAAAAGAATATTTCGATTGAAAATGAAATCATATTGCGTGAAGGAAAAAAAACAAACTGATTGCGTAAAACCAGCTGGATTCCAGACTGCAAAAAATGGCAGAAAGATGTGGTTTTGCCATTGCGCTTCCTGCGGAATAAAAAAGACAAGATTTGTGAAAGCGAGCGGAGCGAGCCGCAGAGCGAAATCGGGAAACTGAGTCGGCCCTCACAAGGTGGGGGCATCGGTGAACTTGCGCTGACTGGCGTCGCGCATGCGCTGCCTTGGTTGGGAAAAAAGACAGTTGAAATGGGTCGTTATGGAGCCAGTGAATTATTGCGCAATAAAAACACTCAAAAGAAAGCATTGGATTTTGCGTTGGACAAGATGAAACCATTTCTTGCCAAAACCTCTGCTGATATGATGAATGAGCTGTCCACGGTGATCCGACCAAACAGAAAATATAAAACAGATCGAGCAGATTTGGATGGGGGTGCTTTAGATGTTCATTCCCTGATTGGGAAGCTGCCAAGACCAAAGAAAGGTTTCACTTTGCCTGGACATAATTATACCGGCCCCTGGAACCCACTCGAAAAACAAGTCAGATTTGATGAAAAGGGAAAGATTCTCGAAATTATGCAGCAGCCCACAGGAAAAACAGACGCAGTTGCTATGCAACACGATGTTGATTATTCAGTCTGCGCGAAGAAAGCGGATCCACGCAAATGCAAGAACGAAGCCGACAGGAAAATGGTTGCAGCTTTGGATGCCATTCCCTGGAAAGAAAGACAGTTGGGTCATGCTTTGGCGAGAAACGTGATTGATGCAAAACAAAAACTGGGTCTCGGTGCCCCAAAAAACGGGAAAAGATTTTGAGTGAAGGCTGGGCTCAAAATCTGGCGAATGAACTTCACCAGCCAATCAGGCGGCGCTTTCCAAAGAGGCGAGTCATAGCATATGGGATTGACAACATCTGGGCGGCTGATCTGGTCGAGATAGGGAAATTTTCGAGGTGGAATAAAGGGATCAGATACCTGCTGATGGTGATCGATGTTTTCTCAAAATTCGGTTGGATTCGTCCCCTGAAAGACAAGCGAGGTCAAACAGTGGCTGATGCTTTCCGAGATATATTCAAGGGGCGAAAACCGAAGATGCTTTGGACTGATAAAGGAAGTGAGTTTTTCAACGCAACAATGAAAGATCTGCTTGATAAGAATGGGGTAAAATTGTATACAACGGAAAATGAAGAGAAATCGTCTGTTGTTGAACGCTGGAATCTGACCATGAAGGAGAAACTCTTCCGGATGTTTTCTGCTAACAATAATACAATTTTCTTTGATAAACTTGACAAGTTAGTGGATGAATATAACCGTCGTTTTCATTCGAGCATTTGGATGAGCCCCGCAGAGGCGAGCAAACAGGAAAATGAGAAAAAGGTTTCCGCTAATCTTTTCAGCGATATGATTTATGCAAAACATGCCCCAGCAAAATTCAAAGTCGGCGACAGGGTTAGAATTTCAAAATATAAGCGAAAGATATTTGACAAAGGTTTCACCCCGAACTGGACAGAGGAGATATTTGTGATTGATGAAATATTGAGCACAAATCCTGTAACGTATAAATTAGTTGATCTGCTGGGAGAAAAAATCACTGGATCGTTTTACGAAGCAGAATTGTCGCATACTGAGCAAAATGTTTTCCGCATTGAAAAAGTTCTTCGCCGCGATCACAAGAAAAAGAAAGCCTTGGTAAAATGGAAAGGCTATTCCGATAAATTCGATTCTTGGATTCCGCTGAGTGATGTGGAAAAACTTGGCTGAAAAAGTTAGAATATGAATGTTTGCCATTCATATTCATGATTTCAAATCACCGCTTTCTTTCAATTCCCCGTGGATTTCCCAGAGGAGACAACTTTGCTTTTGGAGTTCCTTTTTGAGAATCTTGTGTTCCTTTTTGAGAATCTCGTGTTCCTCCTGGAGATTGGCAAAAGATTCAAAAAGTTTTTCAATTTCATCGTCTCCCCACTCCTCTTCCTCAGCTTCCTCCATCTCTGAATCAGAGACAATGAATTCCTCGTCAGAGGTTGTTGGGGTTTCATCTTCGCTTCTTGTTTCTTCCTCTGAGCATGTAGAACAATCTTCATGGTCACTGGCTTCGCTCCCTCCGGTCGCTTCGCTCGCTTCGCTCGCTTCGCTTCGCTCAGCTTCATTGAAAATTATTTTTTCAAATTGGTCCATTTTCTTTCCAATGATATTTTTTGAAGATTGTTTGGATTATTTTTTCTTGTTCCGCCCGTCTGGATGGGAGTTTGAGCAGTTTGAAATCATCTTCATTTGGATTGAAACCGTTCTTCTTCAACAGGGCGAAAAGAATTTGATTGCAATTGAAAAACTTTTTTCTGCTGGGATGAAGGTCATTATATGCAAGTGAAAAATATTTAAAGTCGTCAATGAGGAATTTTTCCAGGTGATCATAATCATTTCCGTCGTGACCTGTTATGTGATTAAAAATGCCGTGATCGTTGCCATTGACTTTTTTCCACTTGGAAGCTTTGACGAAATCCCGGACTTTTTTTCTTGTGATTTCGTCACGGGGAATTTGGGAGAGAATTTCTTTTTGATAAAATTCAAGATCTTTGAGTGGAATTTGATTTTTCCCCTGATTTTTGCGGATGATATTTTTGAAATGTTCCAGCCTGGGATTTTTGTGAGATTGCCATGTTGTGCGGATTTCTCGAATAATTTCAGGAGTGAAATCGATTTCTTCTTCTTCAGAATCAGACATTTTCTTTCCGGGAGAGAATTTTTTGAGATTTGGATGGAATTTTCCTCTGTGAAAATTCAGCGGAGAAATCTTGAAATTGGCCAATTTCAAGATTTTGTCTTGTGGTCATTTTAGCTTTAGTAGGTGGTAAAAGAGACTTCTGAGACAGTCCCAAATTCCCCTGAATTTCACACAAATATTTCCTGCAGATTTGAACAAATAATACATTATTTTTCATCAGTTCAATTCAACAGATACCACGCAATTCTGATGAGTTTGAGCAGATTTGACAAATTTGTGAGTTGTGTGAAAACTGACAGAAATTGTTGAATTTTTAAGATTTGTTGGGTCTGAAATATTTGTGTGAAATTCAGGGGAATTTGGGGCTGTCTCAGAACTCTCTTTTACCACCTACTAAACGATGAGTTTGAAATGCCGCATATTTCGTGGCTCTTCCGAAAATGTGGAGTGCGGAGTGTGGAGTGCGGAGTGCGGAGTGCGGAGTGCGGAGTGCGGAGTGCGGAGTGCCAGGAGTGAAAAAAAAAACTACTAAATGGATCGAGTGAAAATAAAAATCACTAAATGTAAGTGGAATGCTGCCTATAATTTTACCCTAAACTGATAAAAAAGGAGCGATTTATTTTTATATTTTGTTTTAGGGTAACATTCGATAACAGTTACAGACAAATTTTAAATTTAAAAGAGAAAAATTATAGAAAAGAACAAACATTTACGCAGCCACTAAACAGCGTGACGAAAGCGTGACCATTGCCGATTGAGTTGTTTTTATTGATATTTTACTGTTAATCCACGCCGCTGTTGTCAATAAATTTGTGGTTCAATGTGTATTTTATTCGAGTTTAAAGTGTAATAAAGAGTGGCATGCCTACGCGACTCCCACGCGCGTGTTTTAGCCTTTAAGAAGGTCAGCTCGTACGAGAAGGGAGCTTAAGATCCACGACGACGGCATGGACGACGACGACCGGAAGTGAGATTCACGCGATTTTCTCGCGAATTCCGTCGTCGTCCACTCGTCGACGACGACCAAGCCAGTAGTTTCACGTCGTCGTGCAAAGGAGTTGTTTAAACAAAGTTCAAAGGTAAAAATTTACAATGACTTGTCACTTTTGTAATCTTTTTTCATCCTTTATCTTTTGGTTTCATTTTAGCTTCTCTTTCTATTTGACGAAGCGAATTGCATTAAAAATTTGACTGTATATAACTTGCGTGTTTTCTTGTTGTTCACTAACTGGCGGCAAGACAAGAGGAAAAGGAAAACCGGTAAGTCGTAAATTTATTTTTCCATGAGGTTGTAGAAAGGAATGAGGAACCTGAAAAATAATTATAAGTACTCAATTGTATTTTGACTTGAGAACACAACTGTAAGTGCTGGCAGTATGATAACGTTTAAGCTTATCTTTAAAACTTGCCCTCACGGTCGAAACAACTACACCTAAAAAAATATTCATGACTGCAAGCAGCTGGCCGCAAGCCTTGAATAGAAGAATTTAATCACTTGTACTCTGGAATTTTTGCCTCTGTAATATGTAAAATTATATCGAATCTTTAGCAGTGAAACGTTTCATTTTGTAACTTTTTTGCACATGTGATTATTTAGACTCACTTACGGCCAAATACAATTATTTTGCCAACTCCTGTAATTAATTGTGTATCGTGTTTATTTTTAGGAATCCAAACTTTGTATGGAATTCCGAACACAATAAACTAATGTGCCGGGAACTCGGTCAAACACTCGGACTCGGCCATTTCATACAGCGCGAACTTTCAAGACCTCTTTCAATATTCTCCATGGGGAAAAAAATCAGGATTTTTTCACTCGAACAGGTCAAACAAAACTGGAAATTCTTCGTCGTTAATAAAGTTTAATCCGCGGCTCAAAAAAAGAAGCTCACTCAAACGTCAAATGTCAAACGTCAAATGTCAAACGTCACTCAAATGTCATCTTGAGCGAGACGTTTACAATAAGCCAAGTCGAAATAAGTCGTCGTCGTCTACCTGTCGGCCGCATCTTAAGTTTTCATTTTCCCACCGAAACCGACGTCCTCAGTCCAGTCCTCCCGCGGTCTATAGACGTCGTCGTCGTCTCGTTCGTCGCGGATCTTAAGTTCTCTATCTTTTAGAGAACGTCCCCTTTTGTATGATATTAGGGGCGGTTCTTCGTATATTTCGTTTAGTAATAGCTTCTGTTTTATAAGATGCCAGTGTTTCATGAGGATCTGTTTTAAGTTAGGTACCGATGGATGATATTTCGTTACAAAAGGCAGGATTTACTTGTCTTCTTTTTGTTTTTGTTGGAGCGCTTTATTTCTGTCTTCAAAAGTCACTTCTGAGAGGACCCTTCGAACAATTCTCTGGGTAACCTCTTTCAAGTAGATGTGTTTTGAAGTTATTTATTTTCTCTTGAAATAATGTTTTTGAAGAGTTAGTTCTGAGAAGTCTGAGAGCTTTTCCTTTGATGAAGCCTTTTTTGACTCCAGATGGGTGGCATGTTGAATAATGGGTGTACTGAAAAGTTTCAGTTGCTTTGAAATGGGTGCGTACATCGAGTACCGATTCAGCTATGAATCTCTCGCCTTTGTAAAAGTTAGTGTCCAAGAAGCATATTTCTGTTTCGGATATCTCAGCCGTAAATTTTATGCTTGTATGATGTTTGTTTGCATGCTCAATGAACCTTAGTATTTCTCCTTTGGTTGTGTCCCAAAGGGAAAAAATGTCATCAAAAAACGTTTCCAAACGAGCGGTTTTAAAGCACTTTGACTTATGATTTCTGTTTCTACCTTTGCCATGAAAATGTTTGCAAAAGCGACTGCCATTTTGGTGCCCATGGCAGTTCCGTAAGTTTGAAGGTAGTTTTTCCCATTAATATGGAATGAGTTCTCTGTTAAGATAAGTCTGAGCGCTTTTTGAAGTAGTCGTGTAGGAATAGGAGGTTCATTTTCGTGAAAGGCGTCATAGGCCTTGCATACTTTGTTGATTCCCTCCTCTTGTGGGATATTCGTATATAGGCTCGTTACGTCAATAGAAACAAGGATTGTGTTTTCTGGGACTTTCGTTTGTTCTACAAACTTGATGAAATGAGTCGTATCTTTGAGATATGACTTTTGTTGTTGTGCTATCGGCTGAATGAGTTTGTCAACGACGAATGATGATAGTTTCTCTGTTGGGCCATCACACCCAGATATAATTGGCTTCCGCCAGGGGTCGGTTTGTGTATCTTTGTGAGGGTGTAAAATATTGGCGGGTCAGTGTTTGACACAACCACTTTTTAGTCATTTCATCTGTTATTTCCATAATAGAGTTCGTCAATTAGTTGTTGACTCTGAAGTATGTTTCTTTAACCATGGGTTCTGCAAGAGGTCTGTAGTGTTTTTCGTTATATAATAGGTTTTGGCCTTCTTTCATTTTATCTTCCGTGTTTAGAACCACAGTAGTTGTTCCATTGCTAGCCTTTTTAAGGTTGATTTTCGGTGTCACGTTTAAAGGTTTTGAGTGCCTCACGCTCAGCGGGATTGAGATTATTTCTAGGTTTTACGATTTGTATTTCCGCGAGCTGAGTTTTACACCTCTTCTAAATAGCTTTCAAGCGCAACGGATGGTTGCACTGGTGGATTCCACGAAGATTTAATGTGGAAAGGGTGAGGTTTTTTGTTTTCCCCGTGAAAAATGTATTGTAGACGCATTCTTCTTGCGAACTGATCGAAGTCACGCAAGAGTTTCCTTTTAAGTTGTATTTCGTTTGTCACGGGTGTAGGAATATATTTTAAACATCTTCCTAGTAAATTGATCTGATCATTTGTAAGTTCTTTATCAGAGAGGTTTTTGATGTGTTTTTTGTTTTTCTCTAAACGTGTATTAAGTTTTTTTTGTGCTTGATTTTTTTGCGTTCATTCCTCTTTTTACTTGCAAGGCTGACTTTGAATGGCTTTGTTTGTTTTTCTTTAGGTGAAGTGACTTTGAATGGTTTATTAATGACCCTGTTTTTATAATAAGACTCAGAGAAAAGGCATGTATACTGTTTAACTTGTTTATTCTGAATGCCTTCTAGTTAATTTGACATCATTTCGCTGAATTGAGAAATCTTCTGTCAGTTGAATTTTCTATCTAATCCAAATCCAAATGCAACAACTGTTCTTACCAAACATTTGTATATTTGAAACTGGAATAAAATAAACATTTAACAACAAATTTATTGACAACAGTGGCGTGGATTAACAGTAAAATATCAATAAAAAACAACTCAATCGGCAATGGTCGCGCAAATGTTTGTTCTTTTCTGTCGTATTATTTCTTTTAAATTTGAAATTTGTCTGTAACTGTTATCGAATGTTATCCTATCAGTTTAGGGTAAAATTATAAGCAGCATTCCACTTATACCTGGATTTTTGAAAAGGCGGTCAACGAAAATTACAGCAATTTCACTACAACTAGCCCAAACAAGGGTTTTTATGAACCCAATCAGCCCGAAAATCACAGAGAAGAGAGGGAAGATGGGAAAGGTTGCGTGGGCGAGAGAAGAAAACACTCTGTAATTTTCGGGCTGATTGGGGTCATAAAAACCCTTTTTTTGGCTATTTGTAGTGAAATTGCTGTAATTTTCGTTGACCCCGTTTTCAAAAATCCAGGTATACTTACATTTAGTGATTTTTGTTTTCACTCCATTTAGCAATTTTTTTTCACTCCGCACTCCGCACTCCGCACTCCGCACTCCGCACTCCGCACTCCGCACTCCGCACTCCTCATTTTCGGAACAGCCCATATTTCGTTTAAAGAACACATGTATATCCAGAGCATTTGAGAGCGTAAAAAATAGCATCACACTTCGCTTTCTTCGTCATGGTCCTGGAGGATCTAAACCTTCCATGACCATGAACTGGATGCATGGTGATTTCAGTCAAGCGAGTTTAGGACTTCAAAGTTGAATACTGTACTGAAAGCAAACAGAAGAGAAGAGGAAATGTGCCAACTACAATTTTTGATTCACTAAACTAAAATTCTACTGTCTGTGTTAAATTTCCAGTGTTATCTTCACGTATATGTTTTATTAGATGCTAACATGTCCATTTGTCAGGGACACCCAACGAATTGTTTCGCCAAATAGCGTTCGGGATACTGAAACCGTCCTCATATGTTCGGATTACCATTAGAAAAAATGTTTTAGGTTTTCAAGCTGGAAATCAGTAAACTGACTTTTTCGCGCGTAGTATCATATAATTCCTCGCGAAGCGAGGTTAATAAATTTGTCGTCCCTCGGGAGCTGAGCCGCGTGAATTCGAGCGAAAAATATATTTATATATATATATATATATCCAGGATAATCTTTGTATTGTGTGTCGAGAGGGCTCGATACCATCGGTAGAGCGAATATAAAGAGAATAAGTGGACACGGTTTAACTTTTGACTTCGGTTTACTGCATACAGGTCTGTTTCGTACAGGGCGAACCTGCACTCTTAAAGATCCTTGATAAATGTTTTCCAAAATCTAGCAATCTCCATAAGATTTTTAATCGGAACACTGTGAAAATTTCGTACAGCTGCATGCCAAACGTGAAAACAATCATCAAAGGAAACAACAAGAAACTATTACGAATAAGTGAAGTCCCTGAAACCGAGAGGAAATGCAGTTGTCCGAAGAACACAACATGCCCCCTAGACGAAGAGTGCCTGGCAAAAGACATCGTATACTGTGCAAAAGTGACCTCCGGCGATACAGTGCAGACGTACGTTGGACTGACTGCTACAAGCTTCAAATCCAGATACGCCAACCACAAAACCTCATTCAAGACGGAATCAAAGCGTAACGCAACTGAGCTAAGTAAACACATCTGGCACTTGAAAGACAACAATTTAGATTATGCAATTAAGTGGAGCATTTTATGCCGTGCTCCCCACTACTCGAATACGACGAAGCGATGTAATTTGTGTATAGCTGAAAAGTTTTTCATTTTGTGCAAACCGGAAACCGCAACCTTGAACAAACGAAACGAATTAATCAGTAAATGTAGACATAAAGATAAATTTCTGCTGAAAAACGTGATGTGACATTGTCTAGACATGAACGTTATCCCCATGGAGATATGATGCTTTTTATACTGTAAATGTTCTGTGTAGTTCACTTTTGGTCTTGCACTGAGGAGTGCAGGTTCGCCCTGTACGAAACAGACCTGTATGCATTAAACCGAAGTCAAAAGTTTAACCGTGTCCACTTATTCTCTTTATATATATATATATATATATATATATATATATCTACCTGGATTTTTGAAAGCGATATCGCTCCAAGTAAGCGTTTGTGAGCTTTCTTGGCCTTGTTTTTAATATAAAGGTATAAAATATAATAGATTGTTGCTAGTCATTTTTCTCGCTCGCTCTTGCTCCCTTTTCCTCTTCTCTCTCTTCTCTGTCATTTTCGGGCTGATCGGGCTCATAAAAACCCTTGTTTGGGCTAGTTGCAGTGAAATTGCGTAAATTTTCGTTGAACACGTTTTGAAAAATTCAGGTATATATATATATTTTTTTTTTTTTTGTTGCCAGGCAACTGCCGGACACCATTAAGTATATATATATATCAAGTATATATATATATCAAGTATATATATATATATATATATATATATATATATATATATATGTTTATGGAGGAAAGAAACAAATAAACTACGCTTTCATCCCGACAAGCCTGTTTCGTGGTTGCCCACTCATCAGGGGATTCAATAAGAATATTCCTTACCGTCGCTTCTTATATACAAAATAATTTACATAATAACAATAACAAATCTATGCGGCGCGAAGTTTAACAGTTCAGCTGTTGCGTAGAAGGGCTTTGTTTCTATGGCGGCAAGAAGACACGAGTTCATTACGTTTGTTAAGTGTAGAAAGTTTCGGTCGGCAAATGATTAGAAATTTTTCCTTTAGGCAGAGGTTGCATCTTTTGCTTGAGCTGTTGTACGGTGAATGCGAAGACAGGATGCGCCATGAAATATAGTGTTCGATGTTGTTGTCTTTGAGAGTCCAGATGTACTTGCTTAGTTCAGTTGAGTTTCTGTGTTTAGAGTGGCGGAATGATGCGGTGTGGTTTCGGTATCTTGTTTTGAAGTCGTTTTCCGTGAGTCCGATGTATGTTTCTGTTGTGTTGTTGTCGTTGCGCGTGACTGTAGCTTGGTAGATGACTGATGATTGTAGGCAGTTTCCGTCGAGTGGGCATGTGTTCTTTTGTCGGCAGTTGCATGTCTTCTTGTCTTGAGTGGTATTAGAGTTAGCTGTGGCGGCGTCGTTGGCTTGCGTGGATGACTTTAGAATCTGCTTATTATGGTTATCAATTATCTGTTTGGCGTTATTCATGCAGCTGTAACTTATTTTTATGGTGTTGCGGTTGAAGATTTTTCGGAGCTTGTGATCTTTAGGGAAGTGCTTGTCTATTAGGGCGAGGAACTTGTATCCGATGTTGGTGCTGGTGTTTTTGCTAAATGGAGGGTTATACCAGATGATGTTGTTGCGTTGTCTGTTTTTCCGTCTGTTTGTTGTTGGAGGTTCATACTGTAGCGTGTATTGGTAGCCGCTTTCGTCGAGTGCTTTCTGGTATGGAGGGACGGCTTTGTCAAAGGATGCTTTGTCGGAAGATAGGGATGAAAGGCTAAAGATGATCCAGTCCGTAAAATTCAAGCAAGTTAACAACCCCTTCATCAAAACTGAGCCCAAGCTACTAATCGCCGCCGACAAAACTACGAACTTTTACAAACTAGAGCCCTCCAAGTACAACGACCTACTAGAAAAGAATATCACGAAGTCTTACAAGAAAGCGCAACCTGAGACCACACAAGCCATCCATAAACAAAACAAAGACATCGCGACAAAACTAGGAATCGACGACAGAGTGGACGCTACAGCTAACAAAGACGCATTCATAACACTCAAAGACCACAAGCCAAACTTCGCAAACAAACCGACCTGCAGACTAATCAACCCCACGAAATCCGAGATAGGCAAAGTCAGCAAAGACATCCTCGACCGTATTAACAGCAACATCACAAAAACATGCAACTTCAACCAATGGAAAATAAAAACACCGCATCCGTAATTAACTGGTTCAAATCTGTTTAAAACCAACAATGCTCCAGCTTCATCTGCTTCGACATTGAAGAGTTCTACCCCTCCATCAGCCAAGACCTCCTTAACAAAGCACTCGACTTCGCCTCTAACTACGATAACATCACCGCCGACGAAATGAACTCGTGTCTCGTGTCTCGTGTCTTCTTGCATCATGATGTATCATGATGGGAATGTTTAAACTATTAGGAGCCACCTTAAAGACTTGAGAACAATCATTCCAAACGTAGAAGGTTAAATATGTTAAACGTCCATCGGAAAAGCTAATTTATTTAACAATACAAAGAAAATTCGCCTCCAAATCGCCAATTTACGTAATTTTAAATTTTTGAATCACGTGACACGTCACGTGACCAAACTTTTGTGTTAAGGCAAAAGAAAACATCAAGATTAACATTCAGGGAAAATTTCATTTTGATCTAGGTTTTCTCGGTGAAGATATTAAGTGTCAAGCATATTTTCCGAACACACTTTAAACCCAGGCCTTAAACTTCTTCAGTGGACTAAAACTCGCTGGAATCGCTTTGAATCGACCCAAAAACCACTCAATTCACCAGTAAAACACACAAAGAAGTTCAGGTGAGCCATTTTTATTGAAATATCGTTTGTAATTTTACGCTCACATTCGAAGCGAATTTTCCCCATACAAATCCTTGTAATCTCGCTATTACGCAACAGTTACCACGACGTTCAAATTACAACGTGTAAACATTACTTGAGCTTGGGGTACCTGTAGTTTGACTTTTATGATGGTAATAAGAGAACGTGTTACGTCCAAAAATACCATGTCTCCACAGACCCCATCGCTGCTCTCACACACTCTACACGTGGTACTCGATCCAGAGGCTACTACTACTACTACTCAGCCGGCTGCAAGGCAGTCGGCCACGATCCTTCTCCACTGTTTCCTATCCTACGCCATCCGTCTGATTTCCTCTGGTAGTGGTGGGTGCTCGCTGTTTATGACCTTGGCAATATACTGGTGGAACATTATTTTTTGCCTGCCAGATTTTCTCTTTCCATGCCGAGATTGGCAGAAGGCATATTTGTTAATAGGCTCGTCGGTTGGTTTTCTCAAGATGTGACCCAGAAATTTCAACTGACGGCGGCGGATTTCTAGGATCAGAGGCTTCTGCTTGACCTGTTTGAGTAGTTTGTACTCTTGACATCTGCTGTACAAAAGTGATCTAACGAGTTTTTTATTGAACATTGTGAACATATGGGGGAAAGCGACGAGAAGAGACTCTACTTATTCAGACTATTCAGTGACCTTGTTCATCGAACCTTCTGCCAGCCTCATTTTCTACTGATCTCATCCTGAATTACTTAAGTAATTCACGACTTATGTTTCCATTTTTCCATTTTATTTATTTTGCCATTAACCACATTAAAAAAGAAATATATATATATATATATATATATATATATATATATATAAAATAATAATAATAATAATGATAATACAACACACTAGAAATTTATAATAACTTAAAAGACGATAGACTACAAAATGTTTAATGTGGTAGTGACAAGGAAGCCTATATAGAAGCCGGGGGCTTATGCACTATAGGCTTCCTGACAATATAGAATAATCATACGAATTATGAGGACAGCATGAAATATAAAATGTATTATTTTAAAAAGAAAAGAAAAGAAAAAAAGCAAAGAAGAAGTATGTAGCTCAACAAAGACTATTTTTGACTAAGAACTAAGAAAGAAGGAATTTTTTAAGTCTTTTGCAAAACAAACGGATGCTTTCACTGTTTTGAATTTCATGACTTGTTTCTGAATAGATAGTTTTTAATCATTTGTTTTTAGTTTTGATGTTTATACCCGAACCGATTAAACATCGATCGGGTATCGTGGAGCAAGATTGTTCACTGACACAGTTACCTCTATCATATTTTAATACCAACTCTCCCGGATACAGACCTAATCTCCCGTTCTCCCGTACGGCCGAACAGATCTCCCGGATAAAAGCGACTTTGGATCTTTCCTTGGATCTTTCCTTCACAAGAAAGACTGTAACCTGAAAATTACTTACAATTTCTGGGTTAGGTGGAAAGCGCGGAGTGTGGAAAATGAGGAGTGCGGAGTGCGGAGTGCGGAGTGCAGAGTGTGGAAAATGAGGAGTGTGGAAAATGAGGAGTGTGGAAAACGCAAAAAAAAAAAAACACTTGTAATAGGAAGAGATATATTCTATATATATTTCGATATATTTGAAAGTTGATTTAACGCGATTTAATTTAATTAAACTATATTAACGATATTAACAATCAGTCCTTGTGTTTTTTCACTTGTACATTAACGAATAGGTAAATAACAGAAGTCAACAGAAGTATTGTGAATTAACGGTTTTAACAATATAAAAAATGCAATGCATCACTACATTTTCGTTGCTAAATCGTAAATTCTGTAACGAATAGGTTAAAAAAAGAAGTCAACACGCGCAGCATTATTGTGAATTAACGCTTTTAACAATCAGTTCTTGTTCCTATATGCATCATTGCATTTTCATTGCTAGATATGGCTACATATGGCACCTTCGTCATTCCCTCAAGTCAAAGTCCACGAAACCGCACATTGTCGTCGAGTACGCTAATGGGAAAGTGGAGTGTCAGGACTGCCAAGGATACTCTGCGTCCTATTTATGCGCTCATGCTGTCGCGGCGACATTAAAAAGAGGAATCCTCGAGGTGTACCTCAAATGGCTGATGGCCAACAAGCGTAAGACTGGTGGGCTTAACTACAGCAAAGCCATCACCTTTGGAATGCCGGCTGGGAGAGGCAGGAAAGGAGGGAGACCGCCAAGAAGCAGACGCAGCAAACAAAGTACCAGTGTGGTTGTCCCGCGAACCCCTCGCCATGCGCTTCAACTATTGTGGCAAATCACATCAAAACTACCCGGACGGAGCCCAATTACATAATTTGTATCCCGCACTGTTAATTCAATCGTTAATTCACAATAATACTGCGCGCGATGATTTCTTTAAATTACCTATATCAAAAGTTACCAATACCGTACGATTTAGCAATAAAAATGCAATGATGCATTGCTTTCTTTCTTTCTCTTGTTGACACCGTTAATTCATGATGCTGCGTGAGTTGATTTGCTTTATTTACCTATTCGTTACTGTTCTTTTTAACTACCAGTACCGTACTATTTAGCAATGAAAATGCAGTGATGCACTGCTTTTTATAGGAGCAAGGACTGATTGTTAACAGCGTTAATTCTACCTATTCGTTACTGTTCGTTATAGCTGCCAATACCGTGCTATTTAGCAATAAAAATGTAGTGATGCATTGCATTTTTTATATGAACAAGGACTGATTGTTAAAACCGTTAATTCACAATAATGCTGCGCGCGTTGACTTCTTTTATTCACCTATACGTTAATGTACGAATGAAAAAACACAAGGACTGATTGTTTAAAATATCGTTAATAGAGTTTAATTAAATTAAATCGCGTTAAATCAACATTCAAAGAATATAACGCTTCCTATTACAAGTGTTTTTTTTTTTG
Organism: Cladopsammia gracilis; assembly: GCA_022457155.1. NCBI lineage: Eukaryota > Metazoa > Cnidaria > Anthozoa > Scleractinia > Dendrophylliidae > Cladopsammia > Cladopsammia gracilis. The sequence goes on along the minus strand of JAJGOT010000509.1, from coordinate 464,051 downwards.
CGTTTTTCACACTCAGCGTTTTCCACACTCCTCATTTTCCACACTCCGCGTTTTCCACACTCCTCATTTTCCACACTCCTCATTTTCCACACTCCGCACTCCGCACTCCGCACTTTCCACCTAACCCAATTTCTGGCTGTATTTTCGTAAATCTGTCAATAAATGATGGATGGATGGGATGGACGGAGGGAAACAATTTGAAGAGGGTGCAATTAGAGGGTCAATAAGGGGTGGGGGTCAACTTTTTTATTTGGGGGGCGGGGGTGGTGTGGTACTGGGGTGATAATGCAGATTAGGGCGGGGGGCGGGGGGAAGAAAAAATCTCCAGGTTTCAAATTACCAGAGGTTGGCATCTCTGTCAGAGTTCTATAGTGTATGAAACTACTTTCAGATGAAAAGATAATAGGTTATTTGGGAAGATTAGCAGACACATTTTTGAAAATTACTGTCTTTTGGTAATGAGTAACAAGTATGATTTGAAAAGAAAATTCAAGCAAGATTGAGAAGGTCCTTTGTCGAGGTACGACGCAACTTCAGGGTCTCTTAACGGAACACTTCGTGAGACTGCATTTGGTTGTCAATGCAAAGCCAAAATAAGTTGAACTTACGATGGCGAGCCAATACTGGCAGTGTGTACTACGCCGTTTACCCAATGCTAACTTTTTTATGAGAAAATTGTAATACGACTTGTGAAGGTTAGTGGAAAAGTCAAGTCTGATATTTAGATATAAGCAGTAGGGATATCCAAGCGAGAGGAACACGCGAACGCGCGAAAGAGTCCCCCGCCGCGCTTTTTCTTACACACGCCAACCTCGTTCCCGGTTATCCACAATGCATGCCATCGGTTCTCTTGCGCGCTCACGTGTTCTTCTCGCTCGTATATCCCGGAGTGAAAGGAGGGATTGTTCTTGGCCCGGATTCTCATGCTCAGTCATCGATTCGCATCAGTCTCTCTCGCTACCGTTCTATTCGACGTATAATACGGTATTATACGGTATTGATTTTGATATTTTATCGTTAGCTAAGCTATGACAAGTTTTCTCTGTTCTTTGACAAATGATTTGCCCGTGTGTGCAATTAATTGCTTAAGTGGCTGGTGTTGGCCATGTCCAGGAGGGCTATTGGCTGTTTACATGCGAAACGTATGTGCACAGATTCCTGGAAAGAAGGCAAGAACTTAAGCTTAATAATTCCTCCTAGTATTTTTAGTGAATTGTCTTAGGAGAATCTATATTAAATCATTAAAGCTTTAAAGCATAAACTAATTTTCAGTTGAGAAGTATGGACCAGGAAGGACTTTGGACGGCAGAGTAGCACGCCCCCAAAGAGAAAAAGCCAGAAAATGGAAAAAAATATTCATATAAAAAATAAATAGCTGTTTTTTTTTTTTTTTTTTTCAAGCAAGGGTCGCGTAATTATCACATTTGTCTTGGCAGTGGTACTTTAAGTGACATGCAGCCACAAAGAGGTGATGCAAAAACAGATCATATAAATGGGTTCTTCCGGCTTATGGAGGATTGGGCTCATAGTGTTTGTAATATTAAAAACAGAAAAAAAATCCTGAACTGGCTAAAACACGTGGTTAGCCGCTATTAAGACTCAGAAAGACACATGAACGAAGGATCTGGGTCTAATTTCCACAAAAATTTAAAAAGATTTTTGTCGACCCATCTACATGAGTAAATTTCAGATGACAAGTTTTATTTGACAAAGAGAAACTAGCATGCCAGGTTTTTAGCAAGGACATTTGTCATAGAAAAACACGTTGAAAAAGTTTTCTTCAGGGTTATTTAGTTTGAGTGGGTATGTTAGCCAAAGGGATATAGTGGAATTTTATAAATTCCTGAAAAATGACTATATATGCTTGGTTCTCCAAGGATATGCAAACTAATTGAACATTTAGGACATCAACATGATATGGATATTGGTTCATCTCTGAAAAGGAACAATTTTAGAAAAAACAATCTTGTCTTTTCATATCATGTATATTTATCTTTGTACAAATGTGTCTTAGGGAGTGTTCATTATTTATGGGGAGGGGGGCTGGCAAATGGCGAAACTTAACCTTTGGAACTTTTTGTACCCCCCTCGATGATCAAGGATAACTTTTTTTGCCTCCCCCAGCGAGAAGATAAAAACTTTTTTGATCCCCCCCCCCGAGTTTTTCCAGGGGGGGCATGCCCCCGCCGGAAAATTTTGAAAATTTGATCTTCCAGAATCGCTAGAAATGCATTTAAAATTGATAATCGTAAAAAAAAAAGGTCGTGAATTTATATAAGGTGAAGTGCGTTATAAACATTAGAAGCTCAACTTTGAAAAATGTTGAAAGCGAACGTTCGCCAGAAGCACTTGTTGCGGGGTTGACGTGAATCAGAACACAGATCTGTATCACCTCATGCCCACTGATCATACTTGTATGAGCAGAATTGACATTTTTAGTCGCTTTAAAAATGTCTGAAAAACATTCTAATTTTTCTCTGTCCATTAAAATTATGAAAATATCCAGTTGTGGAATTAATTAGATATTCCATCCTTATGTCATCAGAGTAATGTTCACGGATGTAACCGATCTCTGACGAAGTGTTTGACGAGTTTACAGCACCAAGTAAAAGGCTTTCCAGGTCATATAAGCTTTGAAACTTGGCTGATCAAAGTGTTCAGTAATTGACGCAATGATCAAATCGAGCGCTACAAAATAAACTCTTCGGTACAATTCCTCGGATGTTTTAGGGAAGGACGGTGCACCTTGTCCAACCTCGAATCGTGCTGGAGCCCAATTGAATTACATGGGTCCGCCGCAAAGCAAAACAAAGCTGTTTTAACAAGTATATTTTGTACATAATCTTGACACAGAGATCAATAATATTATCTATTTTATTTTACTCTTTAAAATTTGTAGACTTTTAGGGTAGCATCGTTGTATATTATGGTTTGATTTAAGACTGTGTTGCACGAAGGATATAAACCATCAAACTTTTTTGCCCCCCCCCCCCCCTCTTCCCCAGAGTAAAACCTTTCTGCCCCCCCCCCCCCCATATAGGGGGTTAAACTTCGTTTGACCCCCCCCCCCTCCCATTTGCCAGCCCCCTTCCCCATAAATAATGAACACTCCCTTGTTATTCATTTGGAGCTATTCCTTTTCATTGGTAATCAAAATCCAATGTTTAGCATCAGTGCATCTCTTATGGGATAGAAGAAAACAGAGGGAGTGAGTGAAGTGAAGTGGTATTTCCAAGGTGACAGGGAATATGAAAAATTGAAATTAAACAATTTTCAATACTGAAAAATCAAAAACAAAGAGACAAAAACGATCTGAAGTGATAAGTGGAAACTTGTAGCAAAGGTTATAGGAAGCAGTTACATCTACATACCACCTCCACACACATGCACACACTTTTGCTTGTGGAACACTTAATAATATGACTTTATTTTAAAATTTAAACATTATATATGAAATGAGTGCATCAAAGCAGAAATTCGCTCGAAAAATTAATATATGCATTTAATACTGTATCGTATTCGTATTCACTAAAGGTTCAATTGTGGAAGGGCAATTTGGTGCCACAGGAGAGCCAAAGGTATCTCTGCATGTCAGAGGAACTGAAGATGATGACTACTCAAATGGGCCAGAACATTTTGAGTGGCCGCAACAAGTTCACATCTGTCGTGCAGAGGTAACAGTTGTAGTTTAATTATTTACAAATTAAATAATTCGTTAAAATTTTTATAAAATTGGAATCTTAAAGAACTAGTTTAAACATCCTGGAAAAAATGTTGTAGTAACTTGGGTTATATTCAGCAAGTAGCAATTAGGCGACCTTGAGTTGGGCAAGGAGTATCATGAATGTTCTCAAGCTATTTCATCTGAAAAAGAAAGTGTCTCAGCATGATAATGTCAGAATTGCTCACGATAACCTAGGTACTGTATTAAAACATCAAGAAGTATGTGTGAAAAACACGTCTTCCAGCGCTATTGGCTCAAGACAACATTAACTAGTGTTTGTGGCTCACTGTGTGGGATACTTTGAATAGTCCGCTGATCGTAGGCGCCGTGTGTCTTTTGTGATTCGTGATCATTCTGAAGTTATAGTTTAGACAATGGCTATACCTTATTATAGGAAATTAACGCTCCACGACTTTAGCGCGAATTCTCAAAATTCGCGTTAATTGAAGTCGCGTTAATTTTTGTGAGCCTTAAATTTCCTCGAGCGTTCATTTCCGAGACCTTAATTTCACCCCAAATTCTGGATACCGTCCGAACACATATAGCAACTAGGAAACAATAACGTTCTCTTTTCTGCACACTGTATTTTTCAATCTTTTACAATGTAAAAGCCTTAAATATATGTCATCTGCAACTGATATTTCCAGTTCATTCTTGCTTTCAGAAGAGCGGTTCTCGACATCCGTTTTTTTTTTTTGTACTACACAGTCAACAACAACAAGTAGCTTTATTTGCATGACTATTCCGGACATTGAGCTTGCATTTGGTCCGATTTAAAACTAAGGAAACAACGGCTGTGTTTTCACAAGGCGGTTTTTCTCGCTTAACATTCCTCTAGGTGATTTGTTTACTGACCGCGTTAAGCAGCTTAAAAAATTTATGCGTTTTCACGGACAGAACTTTATTCATTTTTCTTATACCATGCGCGATATATTTTCTTTTGTTAAAACAATAGAAAATTAGAACACAAAAGAACGACAATACAATGCCCTTCTTTGTTGTTTAATTGCCGACAAGCTTAAGCGACCTGGTTTGGTGGCTTAAATTTAATGAGAATTCTATTGTAGTTCGCCGACTCGCTTAACTTTAAGCGAGTTGGACAAGCAACTGTTTTCACGAGATTTCCGACTGTCACTCGCTCAGCGACTTGAAAAATCGCTCGTGAAAACACGGCCAATGATATTAAAATATTGTTGAAAATAGTTGAAATTATAGCAACGGAATTTGACAAATATGTGAGCTGAGAATGTGAGCTTATTGTTTCTGTGCATTAACAAGGAACAAATAAGCGGGGGGAAAAATCCGGTATCTTCAGCGTTAACTTCTCACTCCTCGGCCATTTGTCTTCTTATTACCAAATTAGAAATATTAGCGAAACTTCAAATTCCATATAGAATCCCTTAGCACGACAAAAGGGAATGGTTTTAAAAATAATGTTCTTCGAAGTGTGTTTTGAGGGGGTGAAAAGGTTGCCATTGTGGGTTTTAAATTCATGATTGAATTACGAATTCCGTGAGCAGAGCCATGTACTGTTCAACATACGCGTCACTTTTTCATACAACAACGGCAGTGCCAGAACAATCCTTTCCGAGCTCAAAATTCACCATCTTACATTATTTACCAAAAACATATTATTCACGCTCCAGGAAGCCGGAGAAAATACTCAGAAATGTTTTTCCTGAGGTTGTGCAATCTGCTTCTTGAAACCTTATTCACTTTTCAGGCCAATGCATGCAATTTCCCCTGTTCATATTTAGACGTAACCTTAATCTTTTTCCATCTAGTAATGCCATTCTAATCCCTACCCTTTTTCACACCAAAGTTGTCTTTATTGGCACTTTCAAACCATCACGATTCAATCCCCCCCCTTTTTCACCAAGTCAACGCCGCGCAGAAAGCCGTCGTTCTCATTTCAGTTCCTCTTTCCTTCTCCCCTCTCAGTCCTCTCAAGCCCTCTTCAGTTGCCAGTTTTCATTCTCCTTTATGTACTCCCATCATTCCTGTGTTAGTATTAAATCGTCTGGTTCTGTCAAGAGCTGTTTTATACCGGGTCACTGCGCATTTGATTTTAAAATTAAAAATACAAAATGGTAATCTTACAGAAATAAACACGGACGTCATGTGATAAATAAGGCACCCTGCGTTCGTGGGAGATTACTTTCACATTCGAACACACCTCAGTACAGACGCAGTTTCGTTTCTTCGTAATAAACTGTCAATTTTGCTGGCCGCTGATTTACTTCAACACGGTGAGTATACATGTTTGTATATTACATGCATTTAAACATGCCTATAGTTTATTCAGAAGGAGTCGGTGCATTGTCATTGCACTCGACCATAAATGTCATAAATACATGTAATCTTCTCGAGTCTTTTTCAGCAACGCGATTGTTTGACAACGAGAAATGGATCACAAGACACGTGCAGTTTACATCTTATAATGGTGGTGAATTTTTCGCAGCTGAAGTTTTTGTTGGCTGTTCTATCCCTCTTCAACCTGGCGAAATAAAAATTCATGAAAGGCAATCAATCGAAACAATCGAGAAATTCATTTGAACACGGTATTTGAATTTTATAGTTTCGGTTTCTTTCCGCTTCAAAAGCGCAAGTGCAGTGCCGAGAGTGAGTGAAACGATCAGGCTTCGTTCGTTGTATTACAACAAAATACTTTTTAAAAAACATTTCAATAACTGCGAAAAAAGGATTGAGATTGAAGACACTGAACTCACCGACAGCTGAGGAGAAACGTCCCAGTGTATGTTTACGTTCTTCTTGCATTGGAGAGTATGATAGGGGGGCTATCGTAATTGTTATTTTATGAAGAGGGGGGTGTCATAATTGCAATTTTGTGTCGCCGGAGAAATCCAACGTAAACCTAGACTGGTCTCCCCCTGCGGGGGGTAGCCCAGTAAAAACACAAAATGGTAATCTTACAGAAATAAACACGGACGTCATGTGATAAATAAGGCACCCTGCGTTCGTGGGAGATTACTTTCACATTCGAACACACCTCAGTACAGACGCAGTTTCGTTTCTTCGTAATAAACTGACAATTTTGCTGGCCGCTGATTTACTTCAACACGGTGAGTATACATGTTTGTATATTACATGCATTTAAACATGCCTATAGTTTATTCAGAAGGAGTCGGTGCATTGTCATTGCACTCGACCATAAATGTCATAAATACATGTAAAAGTTTCGCGTGTTCTGCGTGATGGATCTGCGTAACCGTGATGTCTTAAAATGGGGTGTTCTATATCACTATTTTCCCTGACCGTTTGTAGTGATACGAAAATTTGCGACGGCGCGAACACTGTTTCTGTCACAATGTCCTGCTTGCTTCTTTTGGTTGAAATCGTCGTTTAAGTATCAGATTAGCAGCTCTACACCCCGGGCTCTACACAAAGAGTCACTGTAGTTGATTTAGTTTGGGCACTCATCCAAACATATCCTGGCAACAGAGGCATGTTCTCTATCGCGATATTCACTCGATCCTTGAACTGAAAAGTGCTCAGTGCGCTGCGATTTAATACGATAATGGACGATCTATAGTTTGGAACGGAAAAAGGTATGTTGATGGCTGCATCATGGCTTCTATATGATTGCAGAGGTTTTGGCGATTATGGAAACATGCCTTTAGGACATTAAGCTTGCCTGGTCTGATTTAGTCCAGCGATACTGACGTCACAAAGCTGTAAAATATAATTGTTAAAAGCTGAAATAGTAATGAAATTTGACAAATATGTAAGCTTGGTATGTGAGCGTATTGTTTCTGTGCTGTATAAACAAGGCCGAACAAATATATTAGAGGGGAAAAAATCCTGTATCTTCAGTGTAAATTTCACTCCTCGGCCGTTTGTCATCTTACCACCAAATTAGCAATGTTTATAGCTGAACTTAAAATTCCATAAAGAACCCCTTAGGACGACGAAAGAGAATAGTTTAAAACAGTGTTTTTCGAAGTATGTTTTGAAGGTGAAAAGGTCGCGGCTTTGTGGGTTTTAAAATTCATGATCTTATTACGAATTCCGTGAACAGAGTTTATATTGTTCAACACGCACGAGTGAAAATGAGTGAAAATAGCCATAAAAATGCGTTACAAGCTTTTTCATAAAGACGCAGCCTGCCTATGATATTTATTTAATATCCTACAGGATATGTTTTTTAAGAGATATTATAAAATGCTCAAGGAAATGCGCGCGCTATGATTGGTTCCCGCGAATTCATTATACACGCGCGTGACGTAAGATTTATTATAACCGTTTTTATTTTATAAAAGAAATTAAAAAAACTTGTTCCTCGTGCATTGTTGAGTTATATAAGCACTTGGGAATTTTTAAGAACACTCGAGAAGTGTGAGAAGCACTCGCCTTTGGCTCGTGCTTCTCTGCACTTCTCTCGTGTTCTTAAAAATTCCCGTGTGCTTATATAACTCAACAATGCACTCGGCGCGTTTTTTATTTCTTTAGTAACCTCTTTCTAACATGAACATGATTCGCGTGGGCGGATAAGTGTCATCCTCGCGACGTCACGCTTGTGTGGCGAACTGCTATTTTGTGTTTTTTACTCATGCGCGAAGCGGCATGAGGTAAGGTTTCGGCTCCGTTTTTCTTGTTTTTATTACTCATGCGCGTAGCGGCATGAGGTAAGGTTTCGGCTCCGTTTTTCTTGTTATTTTTATTTTTTGTGTCACGATTTTGCATGCAAATTTATGCACGCATATTTTAAATTGTGCACTTCCGGTTGACGTCTTTACCATTTACACTTCCTGTTTAGTGACTTCCGGCTATTGTCACTTCCGATAAAAGATCGTTACTTTGGTGTCACGACAGAATCTCCTACAACCCTACATACATTACCATCTTCACGTTTGCTATATATAAGACTTAGAAAAATCTCTGGCTTCATTGTGGTACAGCCTTCATGTCCACAACATTCAATAGTAAACAACGTGGTTTGCAGGAACGATGACTGAATGAAAGGAGTAACTCTTCTCCATGTCGGACATCTTCTTATCATGTTTAAAATATATCATAAAATTTTCTTACGCATGCGCATGAGTAAAGGCTGCTTGGAGCCTCTTGTTTTTTCTTTTTCGGGCGGCTAGTCATGCAATGCACACTGTGAGCGATTTGCGGAATTTAAATATGGCGACTGTACAAAGATTAATATGAGAAATTGATAAAAAGTAGCCGTAACTAAACCATCAAAAAGCAACACAAAGCACACTCACTGGATCTCTAACAGTCCAGCAATTTGCCTAAGTAGAGGTACGGTGGGACTTTCATTCGCCTCTTTTGGCATCTTTAAAGTCTTAAATCCGCCTTTGTTTACCCTTTTCCCGTTTCTCACCAGACCGATGTAAGCGTATGGAGTTACAAGTTGTACACATCAAAACTTCTTCTAGAAAGATCGATTGTCCATTTGAGGATCTTTTGAGGCACAGAAAGCTGTTTAAAGGGAAATATAACCCCAATTTTTTTCTTTTTTTTACTAATGTTCTCAAGCTATTTCATCTGAAAAAGAAAGTGTCTCAGCATGATAATGTCAGAATTACTCACGATAACCTAGGTACTGTATTAAAACATCAAGAAGTATGTGTGAAAAACACGTCTTCCAGCGCTATTGGCTCAAGACAGCATTAACTAGTGTTTGTGGCTCACTGTGTGGGATACTTTGAATAGTCCGCTGATCGTAGGCGCCGTGTGTCTTTTGTGATTCGTGATCATTCTGAAGTTATAGTTTAGACAATGGCTATACCTTATTATAGGAAATTAACGCTCCACGACTTTAGCGCGAATTCTCAAAATTCGCGTTAATTGAAGTGGCGTTAATTTTTGTGAGCCTTAAATTTCCTCGAGCGTTCATTTCCGAGACCTTAATTTCACCCCAAATTCTGGATACCGTCCGAACACATATAGCAACTAGGAAACAATAACGTTCTCTTTTCTGCACACTGTATTTTTCAATCTTTTACAATGTAAAAGCCTTAAATATATGTCATCTGCAACTGATATTTCCAGTTCATTCTTGCTTTCAGAAGAGCGGTTCTCGACATCCAATTTTTTTTTTTGTACTACACAGTCAACAACAACAAGTAGCTTTATTTGCATGACTATTCCGGACATTGAGCTTGCATTTGGTCCGATTTAAAACTAAGGAAACAACGATATTAAAATATTGTTGAAAATAGTTGAAATTATAGCAATGGAATTTGACAAATATGTGAGCTGAGAATGTGAGCTTATTGTTTCTGTGCATTAACAAGGAACAAATAAGCGGGGGGAAAAACCCGGTATCTTCAGCGTTAACTTCTCACTCCTCGGCCATTTGTCTTCTTATTACCAAATTAGAAATATTAGCGAAACTTCAAATTCCATATAGAATCCCTTAGCACGACAAAAGGGAATGGTTTTAAAAATAACGTTCTTCGAAGTGTGTTTTGAAGGGGTGAAAAGGTTGCCATTGTGGGTTTTAAATTCATGATTGAATTACGAATTCCGTGAGCAGAGCCACGTACTGTTCAACATACGCGTCACTTTTTCATACAACAATGGCAGCGCCAGAACAATCCTTTCCGAGCTCAAAATTCACCATCTTACATTATTTATCAAAAACATATTATTCACGCTCCAGGAAGCCGGAGAAAATACTCAGAAATGTTTTTCCTGAGGTTTTGCAATCTGCTTCTTGAAACCTTATTCACTTTTCAGGCCAATGTATGCAATTTCCCCTGTTCATATTTAGACGTAACCTTAATCTTTTTCCATCTAGTAATGCAATTCTAATCCCTACCCTTTTTCACACCAAAATTGTCTCTATTGGCACTTTCAAACCATCACGATTCAATCCCCCCTTTTCCCCCAAGCCAACGCCGCGCAGAAAGCCGTCGTTCTCATTTCAGTTCCTCTTTCCTTCTCCCCTCTCAGTCCTCTCAAGCCCTTTTCATTCCCCTTTATGTACTCCCATCATTCCTGTGTTAGTATTAAATCGCCTGGTTCTGTCAAGAGCTGTTTTATACCGGGTCACTGCGCATTTGATTTTAAAATTAACTAGACGCTTTATGAGCGTAAACTGGGCTACCCGTATGTATTGATACAAATCGAAGCCTATTCAGTTTAATATACTTACCGCTCTTGATGAAAAAAAAAAAGGCCTATATCTGAATTTCCTGGTGGTTGTTATTAGTTTGAGTTATCTTGTATCTAGCTATTTATCTTTGTAACTGGTTTGTGTTTCCGACACTTGAAGCCGTGAATGTTTTGTTTATTTTGCCTGCTCCGGACCTGGGGTCAAAGCAACTTTTCGAATTGAAAGTTTTGACATATTCCCGCCATTATCATAATAACTTGTCAATTTAATCAAAGTTAACGACAGAATTGATAATTTTGGAGGAGAATAACAAATTTAGCCCTTTGAATCAAATATACTTTTTCAGTTGTGGTAAAAAAATTTCCGCAATTTGCATAATGTCAAAAGTAATTTGAAACCTTTCAGTAACACAACGTGACCATTTCATAAAACATCTCGCAATCAGACACAACGAAAATATTCAAGTTTTATTCCTTTATATCTGTAACACAGAGAAGAAAATTAAATGAAAAAGTGATCGTATTAAGGTTATTTTCGCCCGAGAAACATTCACTATCGCAAGCGAAACTCATGATGACTGGTTTTTCAGAAACAGTACAGCATTCGGTGGAAAATCTTCTAATCTTCTCGAGTCTTTTTCAGCAACGCGATTGTTTGACAACGAGAAATGGATCACAAGACACGTGCAGTTTACATCTTATAATGGTGGTGAATTTTTCGCAGCTGAAGTTTTTGTTGGCTGTTCTATCCCTCTTCAACCTGGCGAAATAAAAATTCATGAAAGGCAATCAATCGAAACAATCGAGAAATTCATTTGAACACGGTATTTGAATTTTATAGTTTCGGTTTCTTTCCGCTTCAAAAGCGCAAGTGCAGTGCCGAGAGTGAGTGAAACGATCAGGCTTCGTTCGTTGTATTACAACAAAATACTTTTTAAAAAACATTTCAATAACTGCGAAAAAAGGATTGAGATTGAAGACACTGAACTCACCGACAGCTGAGGAGAAACGTCCCAGTGTATGTTTACGTTCTTCTTGCATTGGAGAGTATGATAGGGGGGCTATCGTAATTGTTATTTTATGAAGAGGGGGGTGTCATAATTGCAATTTTGTGTCGCCGGAGAAATCCAACGTAAACCTAGACTGGTCTCCCCCTGCGGGGGGTAGCCCAGTAAAAATACAAAATGGTAATCTTACAGAAATAAACACGGACGTCATGTGATAAATAAGGCACCCTGCGTTCGTGGGAGATTACTTTCACATTCGAACACACCTCAGTACAGACGCAGTTTCGTTTCTTCGTAATAAACTGTCAATTTTGCTGGCCGCTGATTTACTTCAACACGGTGAGTATACATGTTTGTATATTACATGCATTTAAACATGCCTATAGTTTATTCAGAAGGAGTCGGTGCATTGTCATTGCACTCGACCATAAATGTCATAAATACATGTAAAAGTTTCGCGTGTTCTGCGTGATGGATCTGCGTAACCGTGATGTCTTAAAATGGGGTGTTCTATATCACTATTTTCCCTGACCGTTTGTAGTGATACGAAAATTTGCGACGGCGCGAACACTGTTTCTGTCACAATGTCCTGCTTGCTTCTTTTGGTTGAAATCGTCGTTTAAGTATCAGATTAGCAACTCTGGACAAAGAGTCACTGTAGTTGATTTAGTTTGGGCACTCATCCAAACATACCCTGGCAACAGAGGCCTGTTCTCTATCGCGATGTTAACTCGATCCTTGAAAAAAGTGCTCAGTGCGCGGCGATTTAATACGATAATCGACGATCTATAGTTTGGAACGGAAAAAGGTATGTTGATGGCTGCATCATGGCTTCTATATGATTGCAGAGGTTTTGGCGATTATGGAAACATGCCTTTAGGACATCTGATTTAGTCCAGCGATACTGACGTCACAAAGCTGTAAAATATAATTGTTAAAAGCTGAAATAGTAATGAAATTTGACAAATATGTAAGCTTGGTATGTGAGCGTATTGTTTCTGTGCTGCATAAACAAGGCCGAACAAATATATTAGAAGGAAAAAAACGTGTATCTTCAGTGTAAATTTCACTCCTCGGCCGTTTGTCTTCTTACCACCAAGTTAGCAATGTTTATAGCTGAACTTAAAATTCCATAAAGAACCCCTTAGGACGACGAAAGAGAATAGTTTGAAACAGTGTTTTTCGAAGTATGTTTTGAAGGTGAAAAGGTTGAGGCTTTGTGCGTTTTAAAATTCATGATCTAAGAACAGAGTTTATATTGTTCAACACGCGGGTGTCATCGCTCACCTCGCGTAACGCGCGTACGAGTGAAAATGAGTGAAAATAGCCATAAAAATGCGTTACAAGCTTTTTCATAAAGACGCAGCCTGCCTATGATCTTTATTTAATATCCTACAGGATATGTTTTTTAAGAGATATTATAAAATGCTCAAGGAAACGCGCGCGCTATGATTGGTTCCCGCGAGTTCATTATACACGCGCGTGACGTAAGATTTATTATAACCGTTTTTATTTTATAAAAGAAATAAAAAAACTTGTTCCTCATGCATTGTTGAGTTATATAAGCACTTGGGAATTTTTAAGAACACTCGAGAAGTGTGAGAAGCACTCGCCTTTGGCTCGTGCTTCTCTGCACTTCTCTCGTGTTCTTAAAAATTCCCGCGTGCTTATATTTCTTTAGTAACCTCTTTCTAACATGAACATGATTCGCGTGGGCTGATTAGTGTCATCCTCGCGACGTCACGCTTGTGTGGCGAACTGCTATTTTGTGTTTTTTTTTTTTTTTTCTTTTTCGGGCGGCTAGTCATGTACACTGTGAGCGATTTGCGGAATTTAAATATGGCGTCTGTACAAAGCTTAATATGAGAAATTGATAAAAAGTAGCCGTAACTAAACCATCAAAAAGCAACACAAAGTACACTCACTGGAACTCTAACAGTCCAGCAATTTGCCTAAGTAGAGGTACGGTAGGACTTTCATTCGCCTCTTTTGGCATCTTTAAAGTCTTAAATCCGCCTTTGTTTACCCTTTTCCCGTTTCTCACCAGACCGATGTAAGCGTATGGAGTTACAAGTTGTACACATCAAAACTTCTTCTAGAAAGATCGATTGTCCATTTGAGGATCTTTTGAGGCACAGAAAGCTGTTTAATGGGAAATATAACCCCAATTTTTTTTTACTTTAAAAAAAATCTTACTATTTTTCTGAACAAAATGCCGTAAAATTTTTTCATTTTGCATAAAAACCCGATTTTTTATGGGCCGCCAAAGTTTTGAAAAATTGCCATGATTTGTTCCATTACCGAGTACGAGGTCTGGGTCGAGTGACGTCACGGAAGGGGCTGGATTTTTATCATCTCAAGGATATCCAGTGAGTTGCCTACGGCTGCAAAAATATTTCGAAACCAAGGGCAGGTATTGGGCTTCATAAAATACCTTTAGTTACTTTAATGATGACCAAGTTGAAGCCAAAAAGCGATGCAAGAAATGGATCTATTTTCCCGGCAGCCGGGAAGTGTTTTTAAAATACAAGTGGTGGTGGTGGTGGTGGTGGATCTTTATTTAAACTCGGTTAAAAATTTTCAGTTACACCAATAGTATTTTAATTATAATCATTTATAAAAATGAAAATAACTATAAAAACTGATTTACAAAATTGCCAAGTGGGAATCGAATGTTTCAAGTGCGCGGTTGATTTTCTTCTTAAGGTGGCTCGACTGGGTTTTTGAGCGTCGATACCGTTTACCTTTGAGAAACTTGTGTACCACCACAAACGAGCCAACGGAAAATCGATTACCACAGCTGTACCAGAGAAAGATTAACGTTTCAGATGAGATTAGTTTTATGGAAATCGGAGTTGCCAAAGCAACATTATGACGTCACTTCCTGTTTTACATAATACCGAATTACTTGTCATCAAGAGATAATTTTGGAAAACGCTCTCTGGATCTTCGACCTGACGTACTTGTCCTTAGGTCTACAAAATTTTACAAATTTCTATGGAAGCGTTTTCGAGAAAATTTCGAGTGAAGTTTTAAGGTGTTAAAATACAACAAAAACAAAACAATTTTGAAATGTTATTAAAACTTATGTCTACAAGGCTTGATGAAATAATGTTTTGGTCTGACATGAATTTTATACCATCCAAATACGTTAGGTGAAAATCTCAAGGAAATCGCTCTGTTTGGATTTCATAAATATTACCTTGAATATGAACTGGCCTGGAGTGTTATTTCGCTTTTACATCAAAAATTGACCCTACACTTATTAAAAGTGTCATGAATTAAAAAGCGAATGATGAATTTTTTTTAAAACTTAGTCCTCGTAAAGATTAATTAATATTCAATACAACTGCTAAGTTTCAAATTCATTGAAACGTTCTAAGGCTGTCAATTTACAGCCTCAACGTAGGAAAATATTGAGCTGATTTTCATGAAAGTGATTTGTTGATCTCATTATGCGTCTCCATTGTCTCAAATCGCCATGCAATTGTAAATTTCAGTACATAATGAATTCATAAACACTTCATTGCTTTGTTTTAAGTGTTACATGAATTCATGATGTACTGAAAGCTACAATTCCACGGCGATTTGATACAATGGAGATGCATAATGAAACAACGGCTGTGTTTTCACAAGGCAGTTTTTCTCGCTTAACATTCCTGTAGGTAATTTGTTTACTGACCGCGTTAAGCAGCTTAAAAAATTTATGCGTTTTCACGGACAGAACTTTATTCATTTTTCTTATACCATGCGCGATATATTTTCTTTTGTTAAAACAATAGAAAATTAGAACACAAAAGAACGACAATACAATGCCCTTCTTTGTTGTTTAATTGCCGACAAGCTTAAGCGACCTGGTTTGGTGGCTTAAATTTAATGAGAATTCTATTGTAGTTCGCCGACTCGCTTAACTTTAAGCGAGTTGGACAAGCAACTGTTTTCACGAGATTTCCGACTGTCACTCGCTCAGCGACTTGAAAAATCGCTCGTGAAAACAGGGCCAACAAGCCACAAGCACGAACATCAGCTCATTATTTTCCTGAGTTGGCGCTAAAATCTCGATGGTTGTGACACTTAGGCCCCGTCCACACGTATCCGGATATTTTTGAATCCGCAACTTTTTTGTTGCGGATTGGCCTTCCGTCCACACGTATCCGGCGAATTCCGGCAAATACGATTCGAATACGCTACGTGTGGACGCGAATATTTTCTAATCCGTAACAAAAATGTTGCGGATTCAAAAATATCCGGATACGTGTGGACGGGGCAGGAAATGCGAAGACAGGATGCGCCATGAAATATAGTGTTCGATGTTGTTGTCTTTGAGAGTCCAGATGTACTTGCTTAGTTCAGTTGAGTTTCTGTGTTTAGAGTGGCGGAATGATGCGGTGTGGTTTCGGTATCTTGTTTTGAAGTCGTTTTCCGTGAGTCCGATGTATGTTTCTGTTGTGTTGTTGTCGTTGCGCGTGACTGTAGCTTGGTAGATGACTGATGATTGTAGGCAGTTTCCGTCGAGTGGGCATGTGTTCTTTTGTCGGCAGTTGCATGTCTTCTTGTCTTGAGTGGTATTAGAGTTAGCTGTGGCGGCGTCGTTGGCTTGCGTGGATGACTTTAGAATCTGCTTATTATGGTTATCAATTATCTGTTTGGCGTTATTCATGCAGCTGTAACTTATTTTTATGGTGTTGCGGTTGAAGATTTTTCGGAGCTTGTGATCTTTAGGGAAGTGCTTGTCTATTAGGGCGAGGAACTTGTATCCGATGTTGGTGCTGGTGTTTTTGCTAAATGGAGGGTTATACCAGATGATGTTGTTGCGTTGTCTGTTTTTCCGTCTGTTTGTTGTTGGAGGTTCATACTGTAGCGTGTATTGGTAGCCGCTTTCGTCGAGTGCTTTCTGGTATGGAGGGACGGCTTTGTCAAAGGATGCTTTGTCGGAAGATAGGGATGAAAGGCTAAAGATGATCCAGTCCGTAAAATTCAAGCAAGTTAACAACCCCTTCATCAAAACTGAGCCCAAGCTACTAATCGCCGCCGACAAAACTACGAACTTTTACAAACTAGAGCCCTCCAAGTACAACGACCTACTAGAAAAGAATATCACGAAGTCTTACAAGAAAGCGCAACCTGAGACCACACAAGCCATCCATAAACAAAACAAAGACATCGCGACAAAACTAGGAATCGACGACAGAGTGGACGCTACAGCTAACAAAGACGCATTCATAACACTCAAAGACCACAAGCCAAACTTCGCAAACAAACCGACCTGCAGACTAATCAACCCCACGAAATCCGAGATAGGCAAAGTCAGCAAAGACATCCTCGACCGTATTAACAGCAACATCACAAAAACATGCAACTTCAACCAATGGAAAATAAAAACACCGCATCCGTAATTAACTGGTTCAAATCTGTTTAAAACCAACAATGCTCCAGCTTCATCTGCTTCGACATTGAAGAGTTCTACCCCTCCATCAGCCAAGACCTCCTTAACAAAGCACTCGACTTCGCCTCTAACTACGATAACATCACCGCCGACGAAATGAACTCGTGTCTCGTGTCTCGTGTCTTCTTGCATCATGATGTATCATGATGGGAATGTTTAAACTATTAGGAGCCACCTTAAAGACTTGAGAACAATCATTCCAAACGTAGAAGGTTAAATATGTTAAACGTCCATCGGAAAAGCTAATTTATTTAACAATACAAAGAAAATTCGCCTCCAAATCGCCAATTTACGTAATTTTAAATTTTTGAATCACGTGACACGTCACGTGACCAAACTTTTGTGTTAAGGCAAAAGAAAACATCAAGATTAACATTCAGGGAAAATTTCATTTTGATCTAGGTTTTCTCGGTGAAGATATTAAGTGTCAAGCATATTTTCCGAACACACTTTAAACCCAGGCCTTAAACTTCTTCAGTGGACTAAAACTCGCTGGAATCGCTTTGAATCGACCCAAAAACCACTCAATTCACCAGTAAAACACACAAAGAAGTTCAGGTGAGCCATTTTTATTGAAATATCGTTTGTAATTTTACGCTCACATTCGAAGCGAATTTTCCCCATACAAATCCTTGTAATCTCGCTATTACGCAACAGTTACCACGACGTTCAAATTACAACGTGTAAACATTACTTGAGCTTGGGGTACCTGTAGTTTGACTTTTATGATGGTAATAAGAGAACGTGTTACGTCCAAAAATACCATGTCTCCACAGACCCCATCGCTGCTCTCACACACTCTACACGTGGTACTCGATCCAGAGGCTACTACTACTACTACTCAGCCGGCTGCAAGGCAGTCGGCCACGATCCTTCTCCACTGTTTCCTATCCTACGCCATCCGTCTGATTTCCTCTGGTAGTGGTGGGTGCTCGCTGTTTATGACCTTGGCAATATACTGGTGGAACATTATTTTTTGCCTGCCAGATTTTCTCTTTCCATGCCGAGATTGGCAGAAGGCATATTTGTTAATAGGCTCGTCGGTTGGTTTTCTCAAGATGTGACCCAGAAATTTCAACTGACGGCGGCGGATTTCTAGGATCAGAGGCTTCTGCTTGACCTGTTTGAGTAGTTTGTACTCTTGACATCTGCTGTACAAAAGTGATCTAACGAGTTTTTTATTGAACATTGTGAACATATGGGGGAAAGCGACGAGAAGAGACTCTACTTATTCAGACTATTCAGTGACCTTGTTCATCGAACCTTCTGCCAGCCTCATTTTCTACTGATCTCATCCTGAATTACTTAAGTAATTCACGACTTATGTTTCCATTTTTCCATTTTATTTATTTTGCCATTAACCACATTAAAAAAGAAATATATATATATATATATATATATATATATATATAAAATAATAATAATAATAATGATAATACAACACACTAGAAATTTATAATAACTTAAAAGACGATAGACTACAAAATGTTTAATGTGGTAGTGACAAGGAAGCCTATATAGAAGCCGGGGGCTTATGCACTATAGGCTTCCTGACAATATAGAATAATCATACGAATTATGAGGACAGCATGAAATATAAAATGTATTATTTTAAAAAGAAAAGAAAAGAAAAAAAGCAAAGAAGAAGTATGTAGCTCAACAAAGACTATTTTTGACTAAGAACTAAGAAAGAAGGAATTTTTTAAGTCTTTTGCAAAACAAACGGATGCTTTCACTGTTTTGAATTTCATGACTTGTTTCTGAATAGATAGTTTTTAATCATTTGTTTTTAGTTTTGATGTTTATACCCGAACCGATTAAACATCGATCGGGTATCGTGGAGCAAGATTGTTCACTGACACAGTTACCTCTATCATATTTTAATACCAACTCTCCCGGATACAGACCTAATCTCCCGTTCTCCCGTACGGCCGAACAGATCTCCCGGATAAAAGCGACTTTGGATCTTTCCTTGGATCTTTCCTTCACAAGAAAGACTGTAACCTGAAAATTACTTACAATTTCTGGGTTAGGTGGAAAGCGCGGAGTGTGGAAAATGAGGAGTGCGGAGTGCGGAGTGCGGAGTGCAGAGTGTGGAAAATGAGGAGTGTGGAAAATGAGGAGTGTGGAAAACGCAAAAAAAAAAAACACTTGTAATAGGAAGAGATATATTCTATATATATTTCGATATATTTGAAAGTTGATTTAACGCGATTTAATTTAATTAAACTATATTAACGATATTAACAATCAGTCCTTGTGTTTTTTCACTTGTACATTAACGAATAGGTAAATAACAGAAGTCAACAGAAGTATTGTGAATTAACGGTTTTAACAATATAAAAAATGCAATGCATCACTACATTTTCGTTGCTAAATCGTAAATTCTGTAACGAATAGGTTAAAAAAAGAAGTCAACACGCGCAGCATTATTGTGAATTAACGCTTTTAACAATCAGTTCTTGTTCCTATATGCATCATTGCATTTTCATTGCTAGATATGGCTACATATGGCACCTTCGTCATTCCCTCAAGTCAAAGTCCACGAAACCGCACATTGTCGTCGAGTACGCTAATGGGAAAGTGGAGTGTCAGGACTGCCAAGGATACTCTGCGTCCTATTTATGCGCTCATGCTGTCGCGGCGACATTAAAAAGAGGAATCCTCGAGGTGTACCTCAAATGGCTGATGGCCAACAAGCGTAAGACTGGTGGGCTTAACTACAGCAAAGCCATCACCTTTGGAATGCCGGCTGGGAGAGGCAGGAAAGGAGGGAGACCGCCAAGAAGCAGACGCAGCAAACAAAGTACCAGTGTGGTTGTCCCGCGAACCCCTCGCCATGCGCTTCAACTATTGTGGCAAATCACATCAAAACTACCCGGACGGAGCCCAATTACATAATTTGTATCCCGCACTGTTAATTCAATCGTTAATTCACAATAATACTGCGCGCGATGATTTCTTTAAATTACCTATATCAAAAGTTACCAATACCGTACGATTTAGCAATAAAAATGCAATGATGCATTGCTTTCTTTCTTTCTCTTGTTGACACCGTTAATTCATGATGCTGCGTGAGTTGATTTGCTTTATTTACCTATTCGTTACTGTTCTTTTTAACTACCAGTACCGTACTATTTAGCAATGAAAATGCAGTGATGCACTGCTTTTTATAGGAGCAAGGACTGATTGTTAACAGCGTTAATTCTACCTATTCGTTACTGTTCGTTATAGCTGCCAATACCGTGCTATTTAGCAATAAAAATGTAGTGATGCATTGCATTTTTTATATGAACAAGGACTGATTGTTAAAACCGTTAATTCACAATAATGCTGCGCGCGTTGACTTCTTTTATTCACCTATACGTTAATGTACGAATGAAAAAACACAAGGACTGATTGTTTAAAATATCGTTAATAGAGTTTAATTAAATTAAATCGCGTTAAATCAACATTCAAAGAATATAACGCTTCCTATTACAAGTGTTTTTTTTTTTGCGTTTTTCACACTCAGCGTTTTCCACACTCCTCATTTTCCACACTCCGCGTTTTCCACACTCCTCATTTTCCACACTCCTCATTTTCCACACTCCGCACTCCGCACTCCGCACTTTCCACCTAACCCAATTTCTGGCTGTATTTTCGTAAATCTGTCAATAAATGATGGATGGATGGGATGGACGGAGGGAAACAATTTGAAGAGGGTGCAATTAGAGGGTCAATAAGGGGTGGGGGTCAACTTTTTTATTTGGGGGGGCGGGGGTGGTGTGGTACTGGGGTGATAATGCAGATTAGGGCGGGGGGCGGGGGGAAGAAAAAATCTCCAGGTTTCAAATTACCAGAGGTTGGCATCTCTGTCAGAGTTCTATAGTGTATGAAACTACTTTCAGATGAAAAGATAATAGGTTATTTGGGAAGATTAGCAGACACATTTTTGAAAATTACTGTCTTTTGGTAATGAGTAACAAGTATGATTTGAAAAGAAAATTCAAGCAAGATTGAGAAGGTCCTTTGTCGAGGTACGACGCAACTTCAGGGTCTCTTAACGGAACACTTCGTGAGACTGCATTTGGTTGTCAATGCAAAGCCAAAATAAGTTGAACTTACGATGGCGAGCCAATACTGGCAGTGTGTACTACGCCGTTTACCCCAATGCTAACTTTTTTATGAGAAAATTGTAATACGACTTGTGAAGGTTAGTGGAAAAGTCAAGTCTGATATTTAGATATAAGCAGTAGGGATATCCAAGCGAGAGGAACACGCGAACGCGCGAAAGAGTCCCCCGCCGCGCTTTTTCTTACACACGCCAACCTCGTTCCCGGTTATCCACAATGCATGCCATCGGTTCTCTTGCGCGCTCACGTGTTCTTCTCGCTCGTATATCCCGGAGTGAAAGGAGGGATTGTTCTTGGCCCGGATTCTCATGCTCAGTCATCGATTCGCATCAGTCTCTCTCGCTACCGTTCTATTCGACGTATAATACGGTATTATACGGTATTGATTTTGATATTTTATCGTTAGCTAAGCTATGACAAGTTTTCTCTGTTCTTTGACAAATGATTTGCCCGTGTGTGCAATTAATTGCTTAAGTGGCTGGTGTTGGCCATGTCCAGGAGGGCTATTGGCTGTTTACATGCGAAACGTATGTGCACAGATTCCTGGAAAGAAGGCAAGAACTTAAGCTTAATAATTCCTCCTAGTATTTTTAGTGAATTGTCTTAGGAGAATCTATATTAAATCATTAAAGCTTTAAAGCATAAACTAATTTTCAGTTGAGAAGTATGGACCAGGAAGGACTTTGGACGGCAGAGTAGCACGCCCCCAAAGAGAAAAAGCCAGAAAATGGAAAAAAATATTCATATAAAAAATAAATAGCTGTTTTTTTTTTTTTTTTTTTCAAGCAAGGGTCGCGTAATTATCACATTTGTCTTGGCAGTGGTACTTTAAGTGACATGCAGCCACAAAGAGGTGATGCAAAAACAGATCATATAAATGGGTTCTTCCGGCTTATGGAGGATTGGGCTCATAGTGTTTGTAATATTAAAAACAGAAAAAAAATCCTGAACTGGCTAAAACACGTGGTTAGCCGCTATTAAGACTCAGAAAGACACATGAACGAAGGATCTGGGTCTAATTTCCACAAAAATTTAAAAAGATTTTTGTCGACCCATCTACATGAGTAAATTTCAGATGACAAGTTTTATTTGACAAAGAGAAACTAGCATGCCAGGTTTTTAGCAAGGACATTTGTCATAGAAAAACACGTTGAAAAAGTTTTCTTCAGGGTTATTTAGTTTGAGTGGGTATGTTAGCCAAAGGGATATAGTGGAATTTTATAAATTCCTGAAAAATGACTATATATGCTTGGTTCTCCAAGGATATGCAAACTAATTGAACATTTAGGACATCAACATGATATGGATATTGGTTCATCTCTGAAAAGGAACAATTTTAGAAAAAACAATCTTGTCTTTTCATATCATGTATATTTATCTTTGTACAAATGTGTCTTAGGGAGTGTTCATTATTTATGGGGAGGGGGGCTGGCAAATGGCGAAACTTAACCTTTGGAACTTTTTGTACCCCCCTCGATGATCAAGGATAACTTTTTTTGCCTCCCCCAGCGAGAAGATAAAAACTTTTTTGATCCCCCCCCCCCGAGTTTTTCCAGGGGGGGCATGCCCCCGCCGGAAAATTTTGAAAATTTGATCTTCCAGAATCGCTAGAAATGCATTTAAAATTGATAATCGTAAAAAAAAAAGGTCGTGAATTTATATAAGGTGAAGTGCGTTATAAACATTAGAAGCTCAACTTTGAAAAATGTTGAAAGCGAACGTTCGCCAGAAGCACTTGTTGCGGGGTTGACGTGAATCAGAACACAGATCTGTATCACCTCATGCCCACTGATCATACTTGTATGAGCAGAATTGACATTTTTAGTCGCTTTAAAAATGTCTGAAAAACATTCTAATTTTTCTCTGTCCATTAAAATTATGAAAATATCCAGTTGTGGAATTAATTAGATATTCCATCCTTATGTCATCAGAGTAATGTTCACGGATGTAACCGATCTCTGACGAAGTGTTTGACGAGTTTACAGCACCAAGTAAAAGGCTTTCCAGGTCATATAAGCTTTGAAACTTGGCTGATCAAAGTGTTCAGTAATTGACGCAATGATCAAATCGAGCGCTACAAAATAAACTCTTCGGTACAATTCCTCGGATGTTTTAGGGAAGGACGGTGCACCTTGTCCAACCTCGAATCGTGCTGGAGCCCAATTGAATTACATGGGTCCGCCGCAAAGCAAAACAAAGCTGTTTTAACAAGTATATTTTGTACATAATCTTGACACAGAGATCAATAATATTATCTATTTTATTTTACTCTTTAAAATTTGTAGACTTTTAGGGTAGCATCGTTGTATATTATGGTTTGATTTAAGACTGTGTTGCACGAAGGATATAAACCATCAAACTTTTTTGCCCCCCCCCCCCCCTCTTCCCCAGAGTAAAACCTTTCTGCCCCCCCCCCCCCATATAGGGGGTTAAACTTCGTTTGACCCCCCCCCCCTCCCATTTGCCAGCCCCCTTCCCCATAAATAATGAACACTCCCTTGTTATTCATTTGGAGCTATTCCTTTTCATTGGTAATCAAAATCCAATGTTTAGCATCAGTGCATCTCTTATGGGATAGAAGAAAACAGAGGGAGTGAGTGAAGTGAAGTGGTATTTCCAAGGTGACAGGGAATATGAAAAATTGAAATTAAACAATTTTCAATACTGAAAAATCAAAAACAAAGAGACAAAAACGATCTGAAGTGATAAGTGGAAACTTGTAGCAAAGGTTATAGGAAGCAGTTACATCTACATACCACCTCCACACACATGCACACACTTTTGCTTGTGGAACACTTAATAATATGACTTTATTTTAAAATTTAAACATTATATATGAAATGAGTGCATCAAAGCAGAAATTCGCTCGAAAAATTAATATATGCATTTAATACTGTATCGTATTCGTATTCACTAAAGGTTCAATTGTGGAAGGGCAATTTGGTGCCACAGGAGAGCCAAAGGTATCTCTGCATGTCAGAGGAACTGAAGATGATGACTACTCAAATGGGCCAGAACATTTTGAGTGGCCGCAACAAGTTCACATCTGTCGTGCAGAGGTAACAGTTGTAGTTTAATTATTTACAAATTAAATAATTCGTTAAAATTTTTATAAAATTGGAATCTTAAAGAACTAGTTTAAACATCCTGGAAAAAATGTTGTAGTAACTTGGGTTATATTCAGCAAGTAGCAATTAGGCGACCTTGAGTTGGGCAAGGAGTATCATGAATGTTCTCAAGCTATTTCATCTGAAAAAGAAAGTGTCTCAGCATGATAATGTCAGAATTGCTCACGATAACCTAGGTACTGTATTAAAACATCAAGAAGTATGTGTGAAAAACACGTCTTCCAGCGCTATTGGCTCAAGACAACATTAACTAGTGTTTGTGGCTCACTGTGTGGGATACTTTGAATAGTCCGCTGATCGTAGGCGCCGTGTGTCTTTTGTGATTCGTGATCATTCTGAAGTTATAGTTTAGACAATGGCTATACCTTATTATAGGAAATTAACGCTCCACGACTTTAGCGCGAATTCTCAAAATTCGCGTTAATTGAAGTCGCGTTAATTTTTGTGAGCCTTAAATTTCCTCGAGCGTTCATTTCCGAGACCTTAATTTCACCCCAAATTCTGGATACCGTCCGAACACATATAGCAACTAGGAAACAATAACGTTCTCTTTTCTGCACACTGTATTTTTCAATCTTTTACAATGTAAAAGCCTTAAATATATGTCATCTGCAACTGATATTTCCAGTTCATTCTTGCTTTCAGAAGAGCGGTTCTCGACATCCGTTTTTTTTTTTTGTACTACACAGTCAACAACAACAAGTAGCTTTATTTGCATGACTATTCCGGACATTGAGCTTGCATTTGGTCCGATTTAAAACTAAGGAAACAACGGCTGTGTTTTCACAAGGCGGTTTTTTCTCGCTTAACATTCCTCTAGGTGATTTGTTTACTGACCGCGTTAAGCAGCTTAAAAAATTTATGCGTTTTCACGGACAGAACTTTATTCATTTTTCTTATACCATGCGCGATATATTTTCTTTTGTTAAAACAATAGAAAATTAGAACACAAAAGAACGACAATACAATGCCCTTCTTTGTTGTTTAATTGCCGACAAGCTTAAGCGACCTGGTTTGGTGGCTTAAATTTAATGAGAATTCTATTGTAGTTCGCCGACTCGCTTAACTTTAAGCGAGTTGGACAAGCAACTGTTTTCACGAGATTTCCGACTGTCACTCGCTCAGCGACTTGAAAAATCGCTCGTGAAAACACGGCCAATGATATTAAAATATTGTTGAAAATAGTTGAAATTATAGCAACGGAATTTGACAAATATGTGAGCTGAGAATGTGAGCTTATTGTTTCTGTGCATTAACAAGGAACAAATAAGCGGGGGGAAAAATCCGGTATCTTCAGCGTTAACTTCTCACTCCTCGGCCATTTGTCTTCTTATTACCAAATTAGAAATATTAGCGAAACTTCAAATTCCATATAGAATCCCTTAGCACGACAAAAGGGAATGGTTTTAAAAATAATGTTCTTCGAAGTGTGTTTTGAGGGGGTGAAAAGGTTGCCATTGTGGGTTTTAAATTCATGATTGAATTACGAATTCCGTGAGCAGAGCCATGTACTGTTCAACATACGCGTCACTTTTTCATACAACAACGGCAGTGCCAGAACAATCCTTTCCGAGCTCAAAATTCACCATCTTACATTATTTACCAAAAACATATTATTCACGCTCCAGGAAGCCGGAGAAAATACTCAGAAATGTTTTTCCTGAGGTTGTGCAATCTGCTTCTTGAAACCTTATTCACTTTTCAGGCCAATGCATGCAATTTCCCCTGTTCATATTTAGACGTAACCTTAATCTTTTTCCATCTAGTAATGCCATTCTAATCCCTACCCTTTTTCACACCAAAGTTGTCTTTATTGGCACTTTCAAACCATCACGATTCAATCCCCCCCCTTTTTCACCAAGTCAACGCCGCGCAGAAAGCCGTCGTTCTCATTTCAGTTCCTCTTTCCTTCTCCCCTCTCAGTCCTCTCAAGCCCTCTTCAGTTGCCAGTTTTCATTCTCCTTTATGTACTCCCATCATTCCTGTGTTAGTATTAAATCGTCTGGTTCTGTCAAGAGCTGTTTTATACCGGGTCACTGCGCATTTGATTTTAAAATTAAAAATACAAAATGGTAATCTTACAGAAATAAACACGGACGTCATGTGATAAATAAGGCACCCTGCGTTCGTGGGAGATTACTTTCACATTCGAACACACCTCAGTACAGACGCAGTTTCGTTTCTTCGTAATAAACTGTCAATTTTGCTGGCCGCTGATTTACTTCAACACGGTGAGTATACATGTTTGTATATTACATGCATTTAAACATGCCTATAGTTTATTCAGAAGGAGTCGGTGCATTGTCATTGCACTCGACCATAAATGTCATAAATACATGTAATCTTCTCGAGTCTTTTTCAGCAACGCGATTGTTTGACAACGAGAAATGGATCACAAGACACGTGCAGTTTACATCTTATAATGGTGGTGAATTTTTCGCAGCTGAAGTTTTTGTTGGCTGTTCTATCCCTCTTCAACCTGGCGAAATAAAAATTCATGAAAGGCAATCAATCGAAACAATCGAGAAATTCATTTGAACACGGTATTTGAATTTTATAGTTTCGGTTTCTTTCCGCTTCAAAAGCGCAAGTGCAGTGCCGAGAGTGAGTGAAACGATCAGGCTTCGTTCGTTGTATTACAACAAAATACTTTTTAAAAAACATTTCAATAACTGCGAAAAAAGGATTGAGATTGAAGACACTGAACTCACCGACAGCTGAGGAGAAACGTCCCAGTGTATGTTTACGTTCTTCTTGCATTGGAGAGTATGATAGGGGGGCTATCGTAATTGTTATTTTATGAAGAGGGGGGTGTCATAATTGCAATTTTGTGTCGCCGGAGAAATCCAACGTAAACCTAGACTGGTCTCCCCCTGCGGGGGGTAGCCCAGTAAAAACACAAAATGGTAATCTTACAGAAATAAACACGGACGTCATGTGATAAATAAGGCACCCTGCGTTCGTGGGAGATTACTTTCACATTCGAACACACCTCAGTACAGACGCAGTTTCGTTTCTTCGTAATAAACTGACAATTTTGCTGGCCGCTGATTTACTTCAACACGGTGAGTATACATGTTTGTATATTACATGCATTTAAACATGCCTATAGTTTATTCAGAAGGAGTCGGTGCATTGTCATTGCACTCGACCATAAATGTCATAAATACATGTAAAAGTTTCGCGTGTTCTGCGTGATGGATCTGCGTAACCGTGATGTCTTAAAATGGGGTGTTCTATATCACTATTTTCCCTGACCGTTTGTAGTGATACGAAAATTTGCGACGGCGCGAACACTGTTTCTGTCACAATGTCCTGCTTGCTTCTTTTGGTTGAAATCGTCGTTTAAGTATCAGATTAGCAGCTCTACACCCCGGGCTCTACACAAAGAGTCACTGTAGTTGATTTAGTTTGGGCACTCATCCAAACATATCCTGGCAACAGAGGCATGTTCTCTATCGCGATATTCACTCGATCCTTGAACTGAAAAGTGCTCAGTGCGCTGCGATTTAATACGATAATGGACGATCTATAGTTTGGAACGGAAAAAGGTATGTTGATGGCTGCATCATGGCTTCTATATGATTGCAGAGGTTTTGGCGATTATGGAAACATGCCTTTAGGACATTAAGCTTGCCTGGTCTGATTTAGTCCAGCGATACTGACGTCACAAAGCTGTAAAATATAATTGTTAAAAGCTGAAATAGTAATGAAATTTGACAAATATGTAAGCTTGGTATGTGAGCGTATTGTTTCTGTGCTGTATAAACAAGGCCGAACAAATATATTAGAGGGGAAAAAATCCTGTATCTTCAGTGTAAATTTCACTCCTCGGCCGTTTGTCATCTTACCACCAAATTAGCAATGTTTATAGCTGAACTTAAAATTCCATAAAGAACCCCTTAGGACGACGAAAGAGAATAGTTTAAAACAGTGTTTTTCGAAGTATGTTTTGAAGGTGAAAAGGTCGCGGCTTTGTGGGTTTTAAAATTCATGATCTTATTACGAATTCCGTGAACAGAGTTTATATTGTTCAACACGCACGAGTGAAAATGAGTGAAAATAGCCATAAAAATGCGTTACAAGCTTTTTCATAAAGACGCAGCCTGCCTATGATATTTATTTAATATCCTACAGGATATGTTTTTTAAGAGATATTATAAAATGCTCAAGGAAATGCGCGCGCTATGATTGGTTCCCGCGAATTCATTATACACGCGCGTGACGTAAGATTTATTATAACCGTTTTTATTTTATAAAAGAAATTAAAAAAACTTGTTCCTCGTGCATTGTTGAGTTATATAAGCACTTGGGAATTTTTAAGAACACTCGAGAAGTGTGAGAAGCACTCGCCTTTGGCTCGTGCTTCTCTGCACTTCTCTCGTGTTCTTAAAAATTCCCGTGTGCTTATATAACTCAACAATGCACTCGGCGCGTTTTTTATTTCTTTAGTAACCTCTTTCTAACATGAACATGATTCGCGTGGGCGGATAAGTGTCATCCTCGCGACGTCACGCTTGTGTGGCGAACTGCTATTTTGTGTTTTTTTACTCATGCGCGAAGCGGCATGAGGTAAGGTTTCGGCTCCGTTTTTCTTGTTTTTATTACTCATGCGCGTAGCGGCATGAGGTAAGGTTTCGGCTCCGTTTTTCTTGTTATTTTTATTTTTTGTGTCACGATTTTGCATGCAAATTTATGCACGCATATTTTAAATTGTGCACTTCCGGTTGACGTCTTTACCATTTACACTTCCTGTTTAGTGACTTCCGGCTATTGTCACTTCCGATAAAAGATCGTTACTTTGGTGTCACGACAGAATCTCCTACAACCCTACATACATTACCATCTTCACGTTTGCTATATATAAGACTTAGAAAAATCTCTGGCTTCATTGTGGTACAGCCTTCATGTCCACAACATTCAATAGTAAACAACGTGGTTTGCAGGAACGATGACTGAATGAAAGGAGTAACTCTTCTCCATGTCGGACATCTTCTTATCATGTTTAAAATATATCATAAAATTTTCTTACGCATGCGCATGAGTAAAGGCTGCTTGGAGCCTCTTGTTTTTTCTTTTTCGGGCGGCTAGTCATGCAATGCACACTGTGAGCGATTTGCGGAATTTAAATATGGCGACTGTACAAAGATTAATATGAGAAATTGATAAAAAGTAGCCGTAACTAAACCATCAAAAAGCAACACAAAGCACACTCACTGGATCTCTAACAGTCCAGCAATTTGCCTAAGTAGAGGTACGGTGGGACTTTCATTCGCCTCTTTTGGCATCTTTAAAGTCTTAAATCCGCCTTTGTTTACCCTTTTCCCGTTTCTCACCAGACCGATGTAAGCGTATGGAGTTACAAGTTGTACACATCAAAACTTCTTCTAGAAAGATCGATTGTCCATTTGAGGATCTTTTGAGGCACAGAAAGCTGTTTAAAGGGAAATATAACCCCAATTTTTTTCTTTTTTTTACTAATGTTCTCAAGCTATTTCATCTGAAAAAGAAAGTGTCTCAGCATGATAATGTCAGAATTACTCACGATAACCTAGGTACTGTATTAAAACATCAAGAAGTATGTGTGAAAAACACGTCTTCCAGCGCTATTGGCTCAAGACAGCATTAACTAGTGTTTGTGGCTCACTGTGTGGGATACTTTGAATAGTCCGCTGATCGTAGGCGCCGTGTGTCTTTTGTGATTCGTGATCATTCTGAAGTTATAGTTTAGACAATGGCTATACCTTATTATAGGAAATTAACGCTCCACGACTTTAGCGCGAATTCTCAAAATTCGCGTTAATTGAAGTGGCGTTAATTTTTGTGAGCCTTAAATTTCCTCGAGCGTTCATTTCCGAGACCTTAATTTCACCCCAAATTCTGGATACCGTCCGAACACATATAGCAACTAGGAAACAATAACGTTCTCTTTTCTGCACACTGTATTTTTCAATCTTTTACAATGTAAAAGCCTTAAATATATGTCATCTGCAACTGATATTTCCAGTTCATTCTTGCTTTCAGAAGAGCGGTTCTCGACATCCAATTTTTTTTTTGTACTACACAGTCAACAACAACAAGTAGCTTTATTTGCATGACTATTCCGGACATTGAGCTTGCATTTGGTCCGATTTAAAACTAAGGAAACAACGATATTAAAATATTGTTGAAAATAGTTGAAATTATAGCAATGGAATTTGACAAATATGTGAGCTGAGAATGTGAGCTTATTGTTTCTGTGCATTAACAAGGAACAAATAAGCGGGGGGAAAAACCCGGTATCTTCAGCGTTAACTTCTCACTCCTCGGCCATTTGTCTTCTTATTACCAAATTAGAAATATTAGCGAAACTTCAAATTCCATATAGAATCCCTTAGCACGACAAAAGGGAATGGTTTTAAAAATAACGTTCTTCGAAGTGTGTTTTGAAGGGGTGAAAAGGTTGCCATTGTGGGTTTTAAATTCATGATTGAATTACGAATTCCGTGAGCAGAGCCACGTACTGTTCAACATACGCGTCACTTTTTCATACAACAATGGCAGCGCCAGAACAATCCTTTCCGAGCTCAAAATTCACCATCTTACATTATTTATCAAAAACATATTATTCACGCTCCAGGAAGCCGGAGAAAATACTCAGAAATGTTTTTCCTGAGGTTTTGCAATCTGCTTCTTGAAACCTTATTCACTTTTCAGGCCAATGTATGCAATTTCCCCTGTTCATATTTAGACGTAACCTTAATCTTTTTCCATCTAGTAATGCAATTCTAATCCCTACCCTTTTTCACACCAAAATTGTCTCTATTGGCACTTTCAAACCATCACGATTCAATCCCCCCTTTTCCCCCAAGCCAACGCCGCGCAGAAAGCCGTCGTTCTCATTTCAGTTCCTCTTTCCTTCTCCCCTCTCAGTCCTCTCAAGCCCTTTTCATTCCCCTTTATGTACTCCCATCATTCCTGTGTTAGTATTAAATCGCCTGGTTCTGTCAAGAGCTGTTTTATACCGGGTCACTGCGCATTTGATTTTAAAATTAACTAGACGCTTTATGAGCGTAAACTGGGCTACCCGTATGTATTGATACAAATCGAAGCCTATTCAGTTTAATATACTTACCGCTCTTGATGAAAAAAAAAAAGGCCTATATCTGAATTTCCTGGTGGTTGTTATTAGTTTGAGTTATCTTGTATCTAGCTATTTATCTTTGTAACTGGTTTGTGTTTCCGACACTTGAAGCCGTGAATGTTTTGTTTATTTTGCCTGCTCCGGACCTGGGGTCAAAGCAACTTTTCGAATTGAAAGTTTTGACATATTCCCGCCATTATCATAATAACTTGTCAATTTAATCAAAGTTAACGACAGAATTGATAATTTTGGAGGAGAATAACAAATTTAGCCCTTTGAATCAAATATACTTTTTCAGTTGTGGTAAAAAAATTTCCGCAATTTGCATAATGTCAAAAGTAATTTGAAACCTTTCAGTAACACAACGTGACCATTTCATAAAACATCTCGCAATCAGACACAACGAAAATATTCAAGTTTTATTCCTTTATATCTGTAACACAGAGAAGAAAATTAAATGAAAAAGTGATCGTATTAAGGTTATTTTCGCCCGAGAAACATTCACTATCGCAAGCGAAACTCATGATGACTGGTTTTTCAGAAACAGTACAGCATTCGGTGGAAAATCTTCTAATCTTCTCGAGTCTTTTTCAGCAACGCGATTGTTTGACAACGAGAAATGGATCACAAGACACGTGCAGTTTACATCTTATAATGGTGGTGAATTTTTCGCAGCTGAAGTTTTTGTTGGCTGTTCTATCCCTCTTCAACCTGGCGAAATAAAAATTCATGAAAGGCAATCAATCGAAACAATCGAGAAATTCATTTGAACACGGTATTTGAATTTTATAGTTTCGGTTTCTTTCCGCTTCAAAAGCGCAAGTGCAGTGCCGAGAGTGAGTGAAACGATCAGGCTTCGTTCGTTGTATTACAACAAAATACTTTTTAAAAAACATTTCAATAACTGCGAAAAAAGGATTGAGATTGAAGACACTGAACTCACCGACAGCTGAGGAGAAACGTCCCAGTGTATGTTTACGTTCTTCTTGCATTGGAGAGTATGATAGGGGGGCTATCGTAATTGTTATTTTATGAAGAGGGGGGTGTCATAATTGCAATTTTGTGTCGCCGGAGAAATCCAACGTAAACCTAGACTGGTCTCCCCCTGCGGGGGGTAGCCCAGTAAAAATACAAAATGGTAATCTTACAGAAATAAACACGGACGTCATGTGATAAATAAGGCACCCTGCGTTCGTGGGAGATTACTTTCACATTCGAACACACCTCAGTACAGACGCAGTTTCGTTTCTTCGTAATAAACTGTCAATTTTGCTGGCCGCTGATTTACTTCAACACGGTGAGTATACATGTTTGTATATTACATGCATTTAAACATGCCTATAGTTTATTCAGAAGGAGTCGGTGCATTGTCATTGCACTCGACCATAAATGTCATAAATACATGTAAAAGTTTCGCGTGTTCTGCGTGATGGATCTGCGTAACCGTGATGTCTTAAAATGGGGTGTTCTATATCACTATTTTCCCTGACCGTTTGTAGTGATACGAAAATTTGCGACGGCGCGAACACTGTTTCTGTCACAATGTCCTGCTTGCTTCTTTTGGTTGAAATCGTCGTTTAAGTATCAGATTAGCAACTCTGGACAAAGAGTCACTGTAGTTGATTTAGTTTGGGCACTCATCCAAACATACCCTGGCAACAGAGGCCTGTTCTCTATCGCGATGTTAACTCGATCCTTGAAAAAAGTGCTCAGTGCGCGGCGATTTAATACGATAATCGACGATCTATAGTTTGGAACGGAAAAAGGTATGTTGATGGCTGCATCATGGCTTCTATATGATTGCAGAGGTTTTGGCGATTATGGAAACATGCCTTTAGGACATCTGATTTAGTCCAGCGATACTGACGTCACAAAGCTGTAAAATATAATTGTTAAAAGCTGAAATAGTAATGAAATTTGACAAATATGTAAGCTTGGTATGTGAGCGTATTGTTTCTGTGCTGCATAAACAAGGCCGAACAAATATATTAGAAGGAAAAAAACGTGTATCTTCAGTGTAAATTTCACTCCTCGGCCGTTTGTCTTCTTACCACCAAGTTAGCAATGTTTATAGCTGAACTTAAAATTCCATAAAGAACCCCTTAGGACGACGAAAGAGAATAGTTTGAAACAGTGTTTTTCGAAGTATGTTTTGAAGGTGAAAAGGTTGAGGCTTTGTGCGTTTTAAAATTCATGATCTAAGAACAGAGTTTATATTGTTCAACACGCGGGTGTCATCGCTCACCTCGCGTAACGCGCGTACGAGTGAAAATGAGTGAAAATAGCCATAAAAATGCGTTACAAGCTTTTTCATAAAGACGCAGCCTGCCTATGATCTTTATTTAATATCCTACAGGATATGTTTTTTAAGAGATATTATAAAATGCTCAAGGAAACGCGCGCGCTATGATTGGTTCCCGCGAGTTCATTATACACGCGCGTGACGTAAGATTTATTATAACCGTTTTTATTTTATAAAAGAAATAAAAAAACTTGTTCCTCATGCATTGTTGAGTTATATAAGCACTTGGGAATTTTTAAGAACACTCGAGAAGTGTGAGAAGCACTCGCCTTTGGCTCGTGCTTCTCTGCACTTCTCTCGTGTTCTTAAAAATTCCCGCGTGCTTATATTTCTTTAGTAACCTCTTTCTAACATGAACATGATTCGCGTGGGCTGATTAGTGTCATCCTCGCGACGTCACGCTTGTGTGGCGAACTGCTATTTTGTGTTTTTTTTTTTTTTTCTTTTTCGGGCGGCTAGTCATGTACACTGTGAGCGATTTGCGGAATTTAAATATGGCGTCTGTACAAAGCTTAATATGAGAAATTGATAAAAAGTAGCCGTAACTAAACCATCAAAAAGCAACACAAAGTACACTCACTGGAACT
The DNA here is from genome assembly GCA_022457155.1 of Cladopsammia gracilis. Lineage (NCBI taxonomy): Eukaryota > Metazoa > Cnidaria > Anthozoa > Scleractinia > Dendrophylliidae > Cladopsammia > Cladopsammia gracilis. The sequence goes on along the minus strand of JAJGOT010000509.1, from coordinate 429,527 downwards.
CTAACAGTCCAGCAATTTGCCTAAGTAGAGGTACGGTAGGACTTTCATTCGCCTCTTTTGGCATCTTTAAAGTCTTAAATCCGCCTTTGTTTACCCTTTTCCCGTTTCTCACCAGACCGATGTAAGCGTATGGAGTTACAAGTTGTACACATCAAAACTTCTTCTAGAAAGATCGATTGTCCATTTGAGGATCTTTTGAGGCACAGAAAGCTGTTTAATGGGAAATATAACCCCAATTTTTTTTTACTTTAAAAAAAATCTTACTATTTTTCTGAACAAAATGCCGTAAAATTTTTTCATTTTGCATAAAAACCCGATTTTTTATGGGCCGCCAAAGTTTTGAAAAATTGCCATGATTTGTTCCATTACCGAGTACGAGGTCTGGGTCGAGTGACGTCACGGAAGGGGCTGGATTTTTATCATCTCAAGGATATCCAGTGAGTTGCCTACGGCTGCAAAAATATTTCGAAACCAAGGGCAGGTATTGGGCTTCATAAAATACCTTTAGTTACTTTAATGATGACCAAGTTGAAGCCAAAAAGCGATGCAAGAAATGGATCTATTTTCCCGGCAGCCGGGAAGTGTTTTTAAAATACAAGTGGTGGTGGTGGTGGTGGTGGATCTTTATTTAAACTCGGTTAAAAATTTTCAGTTACACCAATAGTATTTTAATTATAATCATTTATAAAAATGAAAATAACTATAAAAACTGATTTACAAAATTGCCAAGTGGGAATCGAATGTTTCAAGTGCGCGGTTGATTTTCTTCTTAAGGTGGCTCGACTGGGTTTTTGAGCGTCGATACCGTTTACCTTTGAGAAACTTGTGTACCACCACAAACGAGCCAACGGAAAATCGATTACCACAGCTGTACCAGAGAAAGATTAACGTTTCAGATGAGATTAGTTTTATGGAAATCGGAGTTGCCAAAGCAACATTATGACGTCACTTCCTGTTTTACATAATACCGAATTACTTGTCATCAAGAGATAATTTTGGAAAACGCTCTCTGGATCTTCGACCTGACGTACTTGTCCTTAGGTCTACAAAATTTTACAAATTTCTATGGAAGCGTTTTCGAGAAAATTTCGAGTGAAGTTTTAAGGTGTTAAAATACAACAAAAACAAAACAATTTTGAAATGTTATTAAAACTTATGTCTACAAGGCTTGATGAAATAATGTTTTGGTCTGACATGAATTTTATACCATCCAAATACGTTAGGTGAAAATCTCAAGGAAATCGCTCTGTTTGGATTTCATAAATATTACCTTGAATATGAACTGGCCTGGAGTGTTATTTCGCTTTTACATCAAAAATTGACCCTACACTTATTAAAAGTGTCATGAATTAAAAAGCGAATGATGAATTTTTTTTAAAACTTAGTCCTCGTAAAGATTAATTAATATTCAATACAACTGCTAAGTTTCAAATTCATTGAAACGTTCTAAGGCTGTCAATTTACAGCCTCAACGTAGGAAAATATTGAGCTGATTTTCATGAAAGTGATTTGTTGATCTCATTATGCGTCTCCATTGTCTCAAATCGCCATGCAATTGTAAATTTCAGTACATAATGAATTCATAAACACTTCATTGCTTTGTTTTAAGTGTTACATGAATTCATGATGTACTGAAAGCTACAATTCCACGGCGATTTGATACAATGGAGATGCATAATGAAACAACGGCTGTGTTTTCACAAGGCAGTTTTTCTCGCTTAACATTCCTGTAGGTAATTTGTTTACTGACCGCGTTAAGCAGCTTAAAAAATTTATGCGTTTTCACGGACAGAACTTTATTCATTTTTCTTATACCATGCGCGATATATTTTCTTTTGTTAAAACAATAGAAAATTAGAACACAAAAGAACGACAATACAATGCCCTTCTTTGTTGTTTAATTGCCGACAAGCTTAAGCGACCTGGTTTGGTGGCTTAAATTTAATGAGAATTCTATTGTAGTTCGCCGACTCGCTTAACTTTAAGCGAGTTGGACAAGCAACTGTTTTCACGAGATTTCCGACTGTCACTCGCTCAGCGACTTGAAAAATCGCTCGTGAAAACAGGGCCAACAAGCCACAAGCACGAACATCAGCTCATTATTTTCCTGAGTTGGCGCTAAAATCTCGATGGTTGTGACACTTAGGCCCCGTCCACACGTATCCGGATATTTTTGAATCCGCAACTTTTTTGTTGCGGATTGGCCTTCCGTCCACACGTATCCGGCGAATTCCGGCAAATACGATTCGAATACGCTACGTGTGGACGCGAATATTTTCTAATCCGTAACAAAAATGTTGCGGATTCAAAAATATCCGGATACGTGTGGACGGGGCAGGAAATGCGAAGACAGGATGCGCCATGAAATATAGTGTTCGATGTTGTTGTCTTTGAGAGTCCAGATGTACTTGCTTAGTTCAGTTGAGTTTCTGTGTTTAGAGTGGCGGAATGATGCGGTGTGGTTTCGGTATCTTGTTTTGAAGTCGTTTTCCGTGAGTCCGATGTATGTTTCTGTTGTGTTGTTGTCGTTGCGCGTGACTGTAGCTTGGTAGATGACTGATGATTGTAGGCAGTTTCCGTCGAGTGGGCATGTGTTCTTTTGTCGGCAGTTGCATGTCTTCTTGTCTTGAGTGGTATTAGAGTTAGCTGTGGCGGCGTCGTTGGCTTGCGTGGATGACTTTAGAATCTGCTTATTATGGTTATCAATTATCTGTTTGGCGTTATTCATGCAGCTGTAACTTATTTTTATGGTGTTGCGGTTGAAGATTTTTCGGAGCTTGTGATCTTTAGGGAAGTGCTTGTCTATTAGGGCGAGGAACTTGTATCCGATGTTGGTGCTGGTGTTTTTGCTAAATGGAGGGTTATACCAGATGATGTTGTTGCGTTGTCTGTTTTTCCGTCTGTTTGTTGTTGGAGGTTCATACTGTAGCGTGTATTGGTAGCCGCTTTCGTCGAGTGCTTTCTGGTATGGAGGGACGGCTTTGTCAAAGGATGCTTTGTCGGAAGATAGGGATGAAAGGCTAAAGATGATCCAGTCCGTAAAATTCAAGCAAGTTAACAACCCCTTCATCAAAACTGAGCCCAAGCTACTAATCGCCGCCGACAAAACTACGAACTTTTACAAACTAGAGCCCTCCAAGTACAACGACCTACTAGAAAAGAACATCACGAAGTCTTACAAGAAAGCGCAACCTGAGACCACACAAGCCATCCATAAACAAAACAAAGACATCGCGACAAAACTAGGAATCGACGACAGAGTGGACGCTACAGCTAACAAAGACGCATTCATAACACTCAAAGACCACAAGCCAAACTTCGCAAACAAACCGACCTGCAGACTAATCAACCCCACGAAATCCGAGATAGGCAAAGTCAGCAAAGACATCCTCGACCGTATTAACAGCAACATCACAAAAACATGCAACTTCAACCAATGGAAAATAAAAACACCGCATCCGTAATTAACTGGTTCAAATCTGTTTAAAACCAACAATGCTCCAGCTTCATCTGCTTCGACATTGAAGAGTTCTACCCCTCCATCAGCCAAGACCTCCTTAACAAAGCACTCGACTTCGCCTCTAACTACGATAACATCACCGCCGACGAAATGAACTCGTGTCTCGTGTCTCGTGTCTCGTGTCTTCTTGCCGCCATAGAAACAAAGCCCTTCTACGCAACAGCTGAACTGTTAAACTTCGCGCCCCCTTGGTTTTATTATTGTTATTATGTAAATTATTTTGTATATAAGAAGCGACGGTAAGGAATATTCTTATTGAATCCCCTGATGAGTGGGCAACCACGAAACAGGCTTGTCGGGATGAAAGCGTAGTTTATTTGTTTCTTTCCTCCATAAACATATACTTCGCTCTACATTAATGTATTGAGCACTGTTTTACGAATATCCAGTTCTACACTTTATATATATATATATATATATATATATATATATATATATATATATATATATATATATATATATATATATATATATATATATATATATATATACTTGATATATATATACTTGATATATATATACTTGATGGTGTCCGGCAGTTGCCTGGCAACAAAAATCGCGACCGCTGACAATAGCGTATTCATGTTTATTCATGGGAGGCCGTGCTGGCGGCCGTTTAACCTTACTCATAGTCTGTGAAAAAATGTTTACTCTCGGTGAAACACAACCAATTTCTGATGCAAATGAGAAAGAACAGCAAAGACAACAACGCTGGATTCCACAAGTGGAAATCCTTGTCCGTGAAAATTAACCACCGAAATTCCGCTGAACGGTGACTTGAAATTCAGCGCGATCGCGATTGAGCAACGAAGAGACAACGACAGCATAGATTACAAAGACTTCGAACAGCCTAGGCACATCGTTAGTAGTACTATAAGTATGAAGATAAGCCTTGTTACGGCATTCCCCTGCACTCCCCTGCATTCCCCTTCATTAGCTATGCCTAGTCAATGACCATTTCCTGCATACTAATTTGGAATAGGTAACTTATTAATGAATATTAATAAAGGGAATGCCTTTTCATGACCTCAACTACCTATTCCTTTTGTGTTATTCTGAAATAATAGAAACAATAGACCGGCTCAAACTTGCCCGCTCTATTCCAACTCACTTCAAAACAATAAAAACAACTGACACAGATATCCTTTACAGGGATAGATCAAAACAACTTATCTTTACCACTAGACCATCAAAGCTGTGCGGGATATTATAACCGAATAAAACTAATTAGAGGTTTCCGAAACATTCAAGTTTAGAAGCAATAAAATTTCACAGGATAAAAAACCGCTTATTCGTATTTACCGCCGTTTTAGCCGCTACATCGCTAGACTCTATATCGATTTTCCGTTTCGCAACCATCACCCAATTTAAGTTTTATAACTTTACCGGTAGCTTCAATGTTCAAACTTTTAATTATGCGAACTTTCTCTGAACTAAATTTGCATGAAAAATTAGCACCTCGGAAAAATAAACAAAGCAACCAATTACATGCGTTACTAAAACAATAAGCCCACACTCTGTTTAAGTAAAAATATATTTAATAATAACAAAACGCAATAAGGTTTCACCAAATCATTATGTCAACAAAAGCTGTTTTATTTAGAACAACTGAAATCCATATTCTACACAAATGAAAAGGAAATCAAGAACAAAATATTAGAATGAAATTACTATACGGACGCAGCGCGAATTCACTCTAAGACCGTATTGCAGCCCTAAAGCTTTGTTGGCTTTTTTCGGAAGCGAAGGTTTCCTCTGTAAACGATTTTACGTTTGGTTCATCTCCGTGTTCGTAAATCCACATTGTTTTATCGTTTGAATAATGTCTTAATTTAACTGGAGAACTCGGACGGGGGTTGTAAGGATTTTGGGAACTGGTATATTTCTATAAAGCCGCGTTTTTCATCCAAGAAATTTTTATTCGATGCTGTTTTCGCAAATCCCTTGATCATATATATTAAAAGTAACTAGATATCCGTGTTTTCTGTTGTGATCAAATGATAGGGGTACAGGAGGGGTACAGAAAGGGTACAGGAGGGATACAGGAGTTTTTACTACCACCACCACCACAATTCTCCACCACCACCACCACCACAATTTTATTGTTTTCACCACCACCACCACCACAATTCTCCACCACCACCACCACCACCACCACCACCACCACCACAATGTTATTGTTTTCACCACCACCACCACCACCACCACCACCACAATTTTATTGTTTTCACCACCACCACCACAATTCTCCACCACCACCACAACGTTATTGTTTTCACCACCACCACCACCACCACCACCACCACCACAATTTTATTGTTTTCACCACCACCACCACAATTCTCCTCCACCACCACCACCACAATTCTCCACCACCACCACCACCACAATTCTATTGTTTTCACCACCACCACCACCACACCTCCTCCTCCTCCTCCTCCTCCTCCTCCACAATTCTATTGTTTTCTCCTCCACCTCCTCCTCCTCCTCCTCCTCCTCCTCCTCCACCTCCTCCTCCTCCTCCTCCTCCTCCTCCTCCTCAAGGATCTACAGGCTGAGAGAAAGTATTTGAGGATTACAATGAAATTCCTTTTTTTTTTTGCACTACTTGTGATCGGTTTTATTTTATTTCATTTATTTTATTAACATTTTAAACAATCCACAAATACTTTCTCTCGGCCTGTAGATCCTTGAGGAGGAGGAGGAGGAGGAGGAGGAGGAGGAGGAGGAGGAGGAGGAGGTGGAGGAGAAAACAATAGAATTGTGGAGGAGGAGGAGGAGGAGGAGGAGGAGGTGTGGTGGTGGTGGTGGTGAAAACAATAGAATTGTGGTGGTGGTGGTGGTGGAGAATTGTGGTGGTGGTGGTGGAGGAGAATTGTGGTGGTGGTGGTGAAAACAATAAAATTGTGGTGGTGGTGGTGGTGGTGGTGGTGGTGGTGAAAACAATAACGTTGTGGTGGTGGTGGAGAATTGTGGTGGTGGTGGTGAAAACAATAAAATTGTGGTGGTGGTGGTGGTGGTGGTGGTGGTGAAAACAATAACATTGTGGTGGTGGTGGTGGTGGTGGTGGTGGTGGTGGTGGAGAATTGTGGTGGTGGTGGTGGTGAAAACAATAAAATTGTGGTGGTGGTGGTGGTGGAGAATTGTGGTGGTGGTGGTAGTAAAAACTCCTGTATCCCTCCTGTACCCTTTCTGTACCCCTCCTGTACCCCTATCATTTGATCACAACAGAAAACACGGATATCTAGTTACTTTTAATATATATGATCAAGGGATTTGCGAAAACAGCATCGAATAAAAATTTCTTGGATGAAAAACGCGGCTTTATAGAAATATACCAGTTCCCAAAATCCTTACAACCCCCGTCCGAGTTCTCCAGTTAAATTAAGACATTATTCAAACGATAAAACAATGTGGATTTACGAACACGGAGATGAACCAAACGTAAAATCGTTTACAGAGGAAACCTTCGCTTCCGAAAAAAGCCAACAAAGCTTTAGGGCTGCAATACGGTCTTAGAGTGAATTCGCGCTGCGTCCGTATAGTAATTTCATTCTAATATTTTGTTCTTGATTTCCTTTTCATTTGTGTAGAATATGGATTTCAGTTGTTCTAAATAAAACAGCTTTTGTTGACATAATGATTTGGTGAAACCTTATTGCGTTTTGTTATTATTAAATATATTTTTACTTAAACAGAGTGTGGGCTTATTGTTTTAGTAACGCATGTAATTGGTTGCTTTGTTTATTTTTCCGAGGTGCTAATTTTTCATGCAAATTTAGTTCAGAGAAAGTTCGCATAATTAAAAGTTTGAACATTGAAGCTACCGGTAAAGTTATAAAACTTAAATTGGGTGATGGTTGCGAAACGGAAAATCGATATAGAGTCTAGCGATGTAGCGGCTAAAACGGCGGTAAATACGAATAAGCGGTTTTTTATCCTGTGAAATTTTATTGCTTCTAAACTTGAATGTTTCGGAAACCTCTAATTAGTTTTATTCGGTTATAATATCCCGCACAGCTTTGATGGTCTAGTGGTAAAGATAAGTTGTTTTGATCTATCCCTGTAAAGGATATCTGTGTCAGTTGTTTTTATTGTTTTGAAGTGAGTTGGAATAGAGCGGGCAAGTTTGAGCCGGTCTATTGTTTCTATTATTTCAGAATAACACAAAAGGAATAGGTAGTTGAGGTCATGAAAAGGCATTCCCTTTATTAATATTCATTAATAAGTTACCTATTCCAAATTAGTATGCAGGAAATGGTCATTGACTAGGCATAGCTAATGAAGGGGAATGCAGGGGAGTGCAGGGGAATGCCGTAACAAGGCTTATCTTCATACTTATAGTACTACTATCGTTTGACTAGATTCAAACGCCTTGACAAAATGCCGCCATTAGAATTCTGAACGAAGCCGATCAGGAGAGGCGACACCGACTGGAAGTGTTGGACAAAATGATTCTGTTTGTAGACGCAACGAGAGGCGGCAAGAATTACACGATCAGTTAAATACTCCTGACGAATATCTTTCATACCTGATACGGTAGGGAAAAGCAAACACTGATTACAGGAAAGGCTCAGAGAAGAAGAGCGATTAAGAAATTTTCAGTTGAAGAAATGTAGCTCAAATCACCGGCTAAACTACTGAGAGGATAACCAAACACCGAAAAATAATTCTCTTAAGCCCGGTTTCCATATGATCGCTACGATCGCTACGATCGCTACGATCGTTGCGATCGCTGCGATCGCTGAAAAAAATAGTTCAGCGATCGCAGCGATTGATGGTTTCCATATGATCGCTGCGATCGCTACGATCGCTGAGAAAGTGAATGAAGATCGAGGGGACCTGGGTCTGACAATATCGTTTCGCCTCATTCTTGAAATTCAACACAGCGGCTGTGAATTGTACCCCTTTGAGTGGGCGTACGCAGTGCATCTTGGTATTTTTGCTGTCGCTGCGATCGTTGCGATCGCTGCGATCGCTGGAGAGTGGTTTCCATATGATCGCTACGATCGCTACGATCGCTGAGATAGAATCACAGCGATCGCAGCGATCGTTGTCGCTGCGATCGCTGTGATCGCTACGATCGCTGGAGAGTGGTTTCCATATGATCGCTACGATCGCTGAACTTTTTTTTTCAGCGATCGCAGCGATCGCAGCGATCGTAGCGATCATATGGAAACCGGGCTTTACTACACACTGTAATTTGATATTTATTGATATTCTCACTAACGTCACTAAGGAACTTTTTAAATGATCAAAACTACAGATAAATGATCAATACTACAGATCACACAGGTAGAAATTATTTCCCAAATATACAACATTTACATGATGTAGCATTGTTTGTGAATGAAACAGTGATCGAGTTGTATACGTATACAGTATCTTGAGTTTACAGCATTCTTCATAAAATAGTTCAATAAGAAATAACATTCGAATGGTTTGGTAAGAAGAATTTCTGTTTACAATTTGGGTAAAAACATTTTGTTAGGAAAAAACAATTTTCTATTAGCAATCATGACCAGCTAATGTCAATGTGTAGCAACCCTATACATGTAGCTAAACACATGACACATCAACGTTACTGCTTCATATTTATTATTGGAACGGCGATCAGTATCTTACATCTCCTCACAATATCAGTGTACGAGCAAGTACATAGATTATACAAATTGCGAACCTGATCACCTCCAACATAAGTTGTCTGTGGAAATTGAATATAAATTCACTGTAGTTATATGGCTATTTGAACTGCATTGACACCAGTAAGGAGAATGTACATCAACAAATTAATTTTCATTTCAAGATTTTTAAAGGCGCTAACTGGTCATGAAGGCCTAAGTCCTGGTCTTAACCTACAAATTCTCCATCCAGGTCTCTATACATTGCTTATGGTATTTGCAGAGAATCTGTTGCTTCATCTTGAATATTCATGTTTTGTAATCAATTTTGTAATTCTCATGACCAGTGTATCCAAAATATAGTATTGTTACTGCCGGGAGAATCTCATGCCACTTTCACCATTGAGTTGTTATTTTTTGGACAACATCACTTTTCAGTAGCAGTAACCTCCTGTGATCTCAACCATTCAAACGAATAGAGAATTGCATTACCAATTGTTTGATTCCCAGTATATAGAACAAAAACTATAGCAGTCCCATGGCAGTCGCATGGCAGTCGCATGGCAGTTACAGCGACCCACAGCTCAAAACCCAACACTGACCAACACCAGCTCCCATTTATTTTATTTTAGGAAGACAGGGCACAAAGTACAAGTTAAATTGAAGAGACTGAGAACGAAAAGGTCGTTGCCAGCAAGCAACCCAACCTCTCCATTTAAATCAGAAATTCCACCTCTTCCTCCCACATCGCTAAAATTTTGCAGTGCATCCTCCCCCGAGCTTCGCGAGGTTCTGCGAGACACGTATTTTTAGTAATAGTCTTCGGAGCCCTGTAAAAAATTACCGTAGCCGGCAGGATGTTGACGAATCTCAGATAGCCTTGTCAATTGAAATTACTATATATGCTCCGGGTTTATACTTCCTGGCATGTTGTTTTGCATTCTCGTTCCCAGAGCTCCACGGTTTTTTTTAAATTGCGTCTCGTGCAGCTCTGGTAACGGACAAAAATTTGAATTCTTTGATTGGCCGTTTAAAAATGAATGTTCAACAAAGTAAAAAAATTTACGCTTCCACGCATAAGCTTTTACTTCCGGTTGAATTTCAAATGTTGAAGTCCGATGACGACTATATTAACAAAACCAACGTTTAGTTTCAACGCATTCAACGACCAATGTCACCCAATTTTGTTTGGTTTAACAGGTAAAGATACGGCTGCTAAATTTCAAAGTATAACGGGATCTGATTGTCGCTAAATATGAGCGATTCGTTTCCGAAAGTAATCAGTATGTGTCTTGGAAGACGAAGCTATAAGCGGCCACGAATATTAAGATAGATAGATAGAAACTTTATTAAAGTGTCAAGCCATCTAGCTAGGGAAAAAATCCCTTACTAATTTGGGGACACCAATTAGGGAAAAATTTACAAACTAAAAACTATATACAGTAATATATAAAAAAATCTATCTGTTGCTTGCAACAGGGACGAGTATTAATTAAAGGAGAGGCAGAAATCCTGAAGAAAGACCAAGGGTGAAAAGAAATATTACCACTAAGTTACCCATTTAAAATAACAACCCCTCACAAAAACAACTATATCTTATTACTAGTTTATAACTAACTTTATGCTAGTTGCAACTATCTCATTCCTAGTTGACTGATGAAAATCACTATCTTTTTGCTATCCAAGAGGTTTTGTAGATAGTGGATAGCTATCTTTGACCTAGCTTAAAGCTAACTGATATCTATCTATCAGATAGTTAGCAAATAGATAGACTATCTAAAAACTAGCTTCCTATGTAGATAGTCAAAAGATAGCCTATCTATCTACTAACTTGTCTATCCAAAAACTACCACCACTGTAGTAAGCCAAAAACTAGGCTATCTGAAGACTATCTCACTAATGTACAATAAAACTCTATCCTATCTGAAAGCTATCTTTGTCAGAGATAGTAAAAAGATAGCCTATCTGAAAACTATCCATCACTGATGTAGTACTTTGGTAACCTATCCAAAAGCTATCTTTGTCAGAAATAGTAAAAAGATAGCCTATCTAAAAACTATCCATCACTCATGTAGCACTTTGATAACCTATCTAAAAGCTATCTTTGTCAAAGATAGTAAAAAGATAGCCTATCTGAAAACTATCCATCACTCATGTAGCACTTTGATAACCTACCCAAAAGCTATCTTTGTCAGAGATAGTAAAAAGATAGCCCATCTGAAAACTATCCAACACTCATGTAGCACTTTGATAACCTACCCAAAAGCTATCTTTGTCAGAGATAATAAGAAGATAGCCTATCTAAAAACTATCAATCACTCATGTAGCACATTGGTAACCCATAACCCCAAATCTTTCGTCACAGATAGTGTAAATATAGCTAGCTACATGTACCGTATTTTCTCAATTAAACGCCCCCGCATTTATTTCAAACTTGGCCAAGTGGACCCGGCGTTTCTTTGAATCACCAGTTTTTTTCTCGCCCGCCATTTTTTAAGAAAGGGTTATTATTCGTTTTTCTTGGCAGCCGTGTACCTTTCCCTTAAATCTTAAGTTTATTATACCACAAATAAATGTTTGAGGGGCTTACTTACAGCTTCGAGAAAATACGGTATTTAAAACTTTTCATTACTCATCGTTTATAACACCTTGATAACCTATTCAAAAGTTATAATTATCTTTGTCAAAGATACCGGTAGTGAAATCTCTGTATAGTAATAATCTTGTATAATGTGAGTCTTAATAAGTTACACATAGCTATAAATATATAATTATATACATGTCAACGATAGTGAAATCTCTTATAGCAAAAATATTGTATAATACAGGTGTAAGTGGCACTCTTGATTAGTTACACATAGCTATATCACTATTTAAAACTGCTATATATCTGTACATTTAGTTTTAACCTGGAACACACAGATGCAAAAAAAATTTGCTGGCTGGAATGAATTTCCATTGTGTACAGGCTTGCAACAAACTTTTCATATATGTAAATTATATATATATATATACATGTATATCCATGCACTTATTTATGTTTATGGACACACGGTCACTTCTCAGCTATTTCATTAAGAATCTCGTAATTGTCCAATTTCTTCAGTAAATGACTAACTTTCCATTTATGAGAGTCAAACTGTATCTCATACAAAATCATCATAGAGCTTCCTCTTAATATTAGTCAAACGGCAAAAGCTAGCTATGGGAAAGCTCAGTCCCTTTCATAACTGTTAGGGAGATGGCAAACCCAGGTTCCTGAGGAAACATCCACACAGACACATTTCTCTTGTATGGCATTGATTGCCACTGCCACCAGCTTGTCTGTTGGTTTCACTCGAACAATGTGCTTTAAAACACGAATACAAAGCTGTTCAGGGTGCTTATCCAGAATCTCAATAATTGCCATGTAACTGACATCAATTTTGCACTGGCAATTCTTTTCTGTGCACGTGACATCCCTGCAACCTTCAGCAACTTTAACATAGGTCCTAATGAAGCCATACATCAGTGTGCCATTCATCTTGAATGAAACAGTGAAATTATTTCGAGCTGTAACACGCTTGTATTTTGCACACTGATATACAACTCCATTGACCTGACAACGAAAAAACACCCACTGCTTTTCCCAGTTTCCTTTCTTGCTAAGTATGGCAATTTCAGGCTCACTTAAATGAGAGGAATTGGTCCACACTCGTTGGAGGCCCCCAAGCACATAAATACCAGGCTCAATTTCTTCTTGAATTTTTCTGTGAAGAGAATAGGTTTGGTCCAGTTAGAATGCATTATAATAATAATTATTATAATGAATTCGAACTGGACCAATTAGTAATATAATAAATAAGTATTATTTCCACGATCATGTAGGAAATTTTTGTTGAGAAAAGATAAAATGACTTTTTAGATTCCTTAAATCATGATTTAGATTGGGCTGGCAACTGCAGACATTAAATATTTATTATACAGGCCTGCCATTTTTCAGATGGGAGGTCACATGACCTACTTTTCATTAAATTATTAGCAAATAAGATGGCCAACTTCAAGGTCACTGTCGGTTAAATATTATAAATGCATTATAATCAATAAGCCAACTGCAAATTACTATATTTAATCTCTATCTGTTTCAAGGAAAATTGCATTACAAGTGCAGTACATACACTGTACATTGTAATTTTAAGAAAAACGTGCACAAGCCTTTATTTGACAAACATAGTGGATTTAGCTCCAAGTGATTACATGTATTTTTGCACACCAAATGACTTTAGATAATATTATTGCAGAACTATCTGTACATGTACTGACTTATGATAATGGTCAACTTACTATACCTGTTATAGTGTTGTTTATCAATCAAGTGAGAATAGAGCCGTTTTGCTGCAGAGCTGTGTATTTCTCTGGCCAGTTCGGGAAGCTTTTGGAGGGTCGAAACAGACTGCAATATCTATAAAGAAGTAAGATATTGGATCCACAAGTTAAAATGTTTTTCTAAATCATTGTCTGATGATATTACTATCTTCATTTGATCTAATTTAATTTTTGAATCATCTGACCTTGACTGAAATTAACTGAGGCAACCATAAAACAATCATGTCTATCGAACAACTCCCTTTGCTGGTCACCAACTGGCAGTCACTTAAAAGAGAGCATAGAAAATGAACCAAAAAGTTGATGGAAAATTTATCTCTTGTCATTTAGGTCACCTCAGGAAAACATTCATGATTTAATCATAATTCTTACCTGTCCATCAATATTTTGTGTTCCATGGAACAAATCTCTGAAGTCACCATTCAAATCTTCAAAGAAGAAGCATGAATGGGTCCACAGTGGCCCCAAATTTTGCACATCACTTTTCAGATGAAGCAGTTGATGCACGTTATAGGTCATGAACTGTTCACCTAGAACAATCCATGTTGTAAAATAATATTAGTATTATTTGCTTAAGTTTAGATTTCCCTACATCCTGCTTTAAACTGAAGTTTTGTTGAACTTCATATTATATAATAATTATAATAATAGTGGTCTTTATTTTTTCAAAAGATAAAAAATAATACATATCTTGTTTTACATAAGGTGTTAAAATGGCAAATTAAGTTACATACTTAATTACATATAAAACTAAGAAATTTTGTAATTACTATTAATAATTACTACAGTTCTAAAATTTGATGGTTAAAAATACCATCAGTAGTGTTCCAATCAAACCTGGTTACATGCACTTTATAGGTTAAGGTACAGATGGAGCTCCTTAATAAAAAACTGAATAGATGATATTCATATTCTCTGTATTGAACTGGAACTAGCTTGCAGACGAGGCTCATGCGGGGCATTCTTTTCACATGCAAATATTTTTAATGATATTCCCCCGCATGAGCCTCCATTGCAAGCTAGTTACAGTTCAATACCGAGAATACGAAAATTGTCTATTGAACAAGTGGTAAAGACATACAATACTAACCATATAATGTGGACGACTGAGCAACAAACAACTTAAGATAACCACCAGCATCATTCAAGTCATAACAAGATATCGATGAGCTTAACAGTCGGTGCACTCCTCCAACAAGAAGCATTAAATGGTCCAAATAGCACTTGGGCAGGATGTCATGGAGGAGTGGTATAGCATAGTAAAGAAGGAAGCTCTTCATTTCAGATGCTGTCAAAAATAAAGAAAAAGCATGTTAATAACATTGCGTATGCTGATTGATTTCACCAAGTGAATGCTTGAAATTCCACTGATGTGTCTCAACTTTTGAAAATTGGGGATATAAATTCAGGTGTCATTGGGTAAGTCTCAGTTTTAATTGAGGTATAAATTTGTCAAGACTAGAAATTGTACTTGCCCATAGGACTGTTATTAGCACACATATCATTTGAACCTACTGTACCTTTCCAGTCTTTCTTATCCTTCAACTTCCTAGGTCTTCTTGTCAGTTCACTTGGTGGCTTTATGGAAATCAACTCTGAGCTTACATTGTCCATCTGGGAAAACATGGAGGATACATAATTCTTTTTCTCCTTATTAAACCAGTGCTTTAAAAGTTGGTTGACAACACCCTCACAAATGCAGTGCATGTAGTCAATTGCTGTCCCTTTTATAACATCAAACTGTGGAAAAGCAAATCCCCAGCACAATCCAAGCACTCCTTCAATTTCAAAATCCTGTAAAAACAGATGTTCATTTTTTAGTCAGTGAATTTTGAATACATGTAACAGCCACTGCAAGCAGTCATAAATAAAAGGACGATGTTTATCTGTATGGAGCAAAACAGCTAATACCTTCTTTCCAGCCTCTTTGTTGGCACACACTTCCAAGGCTTGTATTTTCATTTCTGTATGTGTCCTAGCTGCTGCATGGCCTGTCGTTGGTTCACCTTTATTATAGGGATATACATGACACTGTCTATTCCTATGGAAATACCAAAGGAATTATTTTATAACAGGTAAGTGACTTAGTACTGTACATATTTTTACAAAAATGCTACCTCTTGTTGAAATACCCCAGCCCCACCTAACTTTTAACCCTTTACTCCCTAAGGCAAATACCACTTTTTCCCAAATTGATGAGGACTAACCCTATGTTCATGTATGATATACTATTTTAAAGCTATTGATCAGTGTATTTCGTAAAACATATCTGCATCTGTGAAGGAAGTTATGGTTTTGATAGAAATTGGTTTTAAATGTAAAAATAAAAAAAAAGGTTCAATAACATTGTACTCTTCATATATATTAGTTACACCCTTAAACTATAGCTCATTTTGAAGCTTTCAATTCATAGATTAATATGAGATAAGTCTTGGACTACAAATGTGTAAGGAAAGAAATGTTGAGAAGTTGTAGGGGTGGTCAACCATGCCATGTATAGAGGGGGTCATGATTTTACGCCTTTGTTGGTTAGATCTTTACAAGATGATTTTGGTGACAAAAATTCATAGAAATCTACCAAATATTGAGCAAGTTTATGTACTTATTGACTAAGTGGGAGGGCCGGATTGGAAAATATTTGGCTCAAGGTCATGGTGTACAGTGTACGCCATGACTGAGAGCCAAATATTTTCCCATCCGGCTCGACCTAACTTAGTCAATAAGTATTTTATCGTATGACCAATTTGGAGACAAAATTACTTGAAATTTTAACGTGCAAGACCGTCCGCTTTTGTAGTAGGACCATACGCCTTTTTCTGGCCCCGCTCGCGCAAATGCGTACGGCCCTCACACAGGACTTTCATCAATGGTTTTGCAAAGAAAATGTTTGCAAGGCCGTACGGGTCATACGATAAATGACATTATGTGCCAATTGCCACTCTTAGGGAGTAAAGGGTTAAATAATACTACCCTTGCAAAGAGGTCATGGTGATTTACATTAAATGTAACTTACCTATTTTTTTTTCCTTTTCCAATGACAAGCTGGGATCCTTTTTCCTTGCATGTTGAGCAACCCCAGTACCCATTGAACTGCTTGATTTGCAGCCACAAACACTTAGCAGGTGCATCAACTGTTATGTCAAAGAACATTCCCCTGATCTGTTGGCCTGATGGAACTACAAGACCTGTAAAATTCAAACAAAGAAAAATGAATTAATTAAGAATTTTCAGGGATAATGTCAAGGATAACCTAATATAATTTATTACAGTGGAACCCTGATATAACCAAGACCCAGTATAACAAACCATATTATTCACCCAAGTCATAATAAAATGTATGGAAAACAATCCTCGTTATAATGAACACATTTCCCCAGTCCCTTGCCACTTCATTATACCGGGGGTTTCATTGTAATATATGACAGGAGGACAACATTTTCCTGTGCAAATTTACCTTCAATGTAAAGTTTGCGTATTGACTGTGCAAATGGCTTTAAGAAGGTGGGAAAATGGGGTTTTCCTTTTCCAAACCAAAGCCCAGCAAAAAGACGATTGCGCCGACTAAACCTACATGACACAAAACAACAAGGAGATAAAATTAATAATTACAGTTGAACCTCCAATGCCAAGCCAAGGTGGTCACTTACACTGTACAAAAGCTCACACCACAGGAGTTCTTAACCTTTTCACTCCCAGAGTCAATTATGGAGACATGTCATGTAGTTCTAACTTTTGAGTCTGTGGACGAAATCCGTACAGGTGTATGGTGTGACCATCCAAATGAAACCTCTTCGGCAGTACTTTTGCATGGCATCCTTTGTTTTTCAATACAGACTGTGTATTTCACAAAATGAAATTTGGGAATTTTCTTGAATTTGATGTTTGGCACTAATCATGTATATGTTGTGGGTCAAAATTTGCCTTGGTTCAAAATTTCATTTTCCTTTGTTTCTGGGTATGAAAATGCATGATAATGTATGATAATGAGTTTTAAACAAAGGAAATTAAAATTTGAACCAAGGCAAATTTTGACCCACAACATATACATCATGTACAGTAGAAGTTTTAATGCAAGTGAGAACATTTCCATTTCATTGAAGTTGTTGTGCATTACATTATTGAAACAAAATACATGTATGTCATTTGGAAGAGTGGTCACTTTGTTCAATTTGGTCTTATTTAATTTAAAGGTGTCCAAGGGAGGCTACAGTAGAAAACTGTTTGAAAAGAAATGGCCATGATATCACAGGAATACATACATACATCATTATACATTTTCTAAACTTTAATCTTCCTATAAATACCTTAAGAGTGGTGGTAATTCATTGACAACAAGGTAAACAGGCCAAACTGACCAACCAGTGGATTTAATGAGGGCAACACCATCTGTGTTCCCAAGAAAGGAGATGTTGTTTGGGTCTGATAAGAAGCCACCGGGTTTACTAAGATTTTTGTACAATTCACCGTCATATACATCTTCCATAGCATTTTGGTCCTTCTTATCCCTTGTAAACCTGTATTTTAATAGGTCAATCATTCCTGGTCCTATATAAATGAAAATTATATAAAAATATCACATTGCGTATTTAAAATCTCTGACATCTAATCAATATAACCATAGTAAATTATCTAAATTAATAGAGGTTTGACTGCCATCACTTTTGGATGTTTACAAATCTTGTCTTGTAATTCACTTATTTGACTTACTTGAGAGAATAGTGGAAAGCTGCTCTTCTACAGGGACTTCAATAAAGAATGCCTTCGAGGACAAATGCTCTCCACATACTTTACACGTATCACCTTTTTGTGGTGCAGTAGAAGAAACATACACCTGGCAGTTGACATTAGGGCAACAAAAATGCTGCTTGATGGGATGGTTTAATTTCCTAAAATGCTGTTGAAATTGTGCAATGTTTGAAACCACTGAATTTAATTTGGGACAGTGAATACGAAGTAATTCCAAGAGATCATCCACAGCTGCCAGAGAAATTTTGTGTCTTAAAGCAAATGCCATAGTCAAAAGCAGACTCTCATCACATGTGATTTGGGCACCTTCATAGAGTAAATCCGTAGTACATGAAGTAGATAATCCAGCTGTGTCTTCTGTTCCAGAATCTTCTCTTATGCTCTCATCTGTAAAATAATCCTCTTCGAAATCCTCCAAGAATGCGGTTAGACCAGCATCTTCATTGTGATCAGCTAGTAGTCCTTCTTGCACATGTACATCACCGTCTATTAATGCCAAGTCTTGGTGTGGAGGAGCTTTGTCAATCATCTTTAAAAGTTGCTCATATTGCTGTTCATAATCATCTATGGAAAAACGAAGGATAAATACCCAGCTGAGAAGATTTGTGGAATATTGAATATTCCAAAAGTTTTCTGATGTACATGGTTTGTCATCAATTAATCCTGTTATTATTTTACCCTGATGTTATCATTTAAAAATATAAATGTTCTACTTTTACATGATAACATCAATGTGATCAAAAATCATAACTTGTCTCCTGTTTGTTCAAAGTATGGATGGTGGAAAATTGATGCTGAGGTACTACTTTAAAAGCTGTGGTTTCTGAAACCAACCCACCTTGGTTATGATTACAGTAATGTTGTTTGACCATGCACCATAACATTTTCTAGAATGTTGTGACAGAGTCATTTAATTCATATTACATGTTGAGTAATAATAATAATAATAATTATAATAACAATATACAGTAATAAAGAATTTCATTATATAAACACCAATGAAATACCAGGTGAGCTTTCGCGCGTAAACATCATATCTTCACACATGAGAAGAACATGCTATCTTCACACGTGAAAGGATCACTGTTGCTATGGTTACATAATAAATCGCACCTTTTGCAACAGCGCCTTTGTCAAAGTAGTCTTGATACAATTTCAGAATGGCGGACGAACCTACCTGGAATCTAAATATTCTTGATTTAATCGACGATAATTCTAAATGCAGATTTATTTTCAACACTCGAAGAGAAATTTCGTATCTTCAAGCGGCCATGTACGATCCTCCATATATAACGCACATATCACATGCCTCATGGCACTTTACATACACTTATGAGAATGAGATTGGGAAATGTCATAAAAAAAAATTAAAAATCCAAACTATAGATCCTACAAGGCTGTTTCTAACATGATATGTGGGTAGCACTGTTAAAATCCTGCAGGATAAGTATTGCTTCCGAATTTTACAGATTTTAAATGTGTCACGCAATTTGTCACCTGGCTGTATACAGTAAGTATATGCTTGAATGAATTCAGCTAAGCCAGAAAAAAATACGAGTAAATGGTCAACTTGAATCGCATGTAATTTAATTGTCAACGGAGAAAGAGCTAAAAAACAAAACGTGTGTATAAGTGCATGTACAAGTGCATGTGACAATTGTCAAAATGTTTTGTGCAATTATTCCCTCGATCGATTAAACAACTCTGTCACAACAGCTAGATAAATTACGTATACATATTTACCGACAACCAAGTAAAGGTGGTTCAATTGTTTTGTGAAACCACAGCTATCAATAAGTATCCTCTGATGCTAGTAAAATGCAGCCCAGTTTCATCGGAATTATAGTTTCGATCGCCATCATAAGCTTATGTACGGTATAATTATAAGCTTATTAAATTTCGTATTTTGAATGTGACGCGACCATGTTCCGATCGACGCGTTTCACAACCGTATTAAAACTTCGACTTCTGCTAAACCAGTAGATAGCAAAACTTCTCCACGATACAAATTGGTCAAATTGCTTTTGATCCATCTGTAGAATCGGACAAAACAACAATTTCCACCCAAAGTTTGTCAACTCTCATAAGTTTAACAAACACGAGACAAAATGTGATACTTCTTTGTGGATAACCCGGATGTTATCATGTGACTTCCATGACCATGCTCTCGTTGCCAAACCCAACTATGACTGAAACCAATAACCAGTTTCTGCATGCTTTACTTAACATAATAAATTTTTGTACGTTTAATTAAGCTTACCTTTTGGGAGCCCATTTTCAAGGACTGTAGATATATCTATGGTCGAATCTGATGAATCAGGGCTGTCTTCAGACTGAAAACAGCAATCCTCTGATGACGAAACACTGATTGTGTTTGTTCCACAAACATCTGAAAAGTGCGCGGTACTGCTTCCGGAACATTCCTCGACGTCGAGGGCAACATGATCATCATCTGAGCTTATTTCTTCAAACTCAACGCTATTATCAATCCACCCGGATTCATCTCTTTCAGCATCATTAAGCGATGAAGTTTTCTTTTGTTCGCGCCATTTTGTTACTTTTGGTTTCGATTGATCAGAATCATAAAGCCATCGTTTGTACGAGGAACGCTTTCTTCCACCCTGGTCACTCATTTTGTATGTTAGCGAAAAGCTGTTTGTAGCCGGGTTGTACCGCGCTACGCCTTTGAAGTCATTATCCGGGACTTTGTTAATTAAAAAAGGCGCGAAAAACACAATCGCCTTTCATTCTGCGGATCATTTTTCAGTTATCGACCGTTGAACGAACACGATAGTTTGAGCTCGGTTTGGATTTTCCATCGACCTGCCTCTAAGAGAATATCAAGGAATACTACTTTGTTAAAGGTAAGTATTATGCATCCTTGAACAAGGATTTATTTCAAGTTATCACAAATTAACTCTTTCTTTCCCTGCTGATCTCACGGCCGCATGCTGCCACTGTGATTCGTTAAATTAGGTTTAAGTAAGTAACCTTTCCGAAACTTGTAAAGATCGAATATCAAAGAAATTTAGCTCAGTATAATTATTGTAAAAGGTCTTCCATATAAAAGTGGTACTGAGCTTAGATGAAATTACAGGTTTATTTTGGAACAAAGATTTTCCCATACTGAAAGAAAAACGCAATTAACAGCTAGCGGTTCCTGTAGCCAGTTCAAATGTAGTACTTAAGCGTAAGTCTTTGATCAGTGTTAAAAAGTTTGCTGGCAGTGTTTTCAGTTCGTTTATAACTAGTTAAGGTTACTGACGGTTACTGTGCACGATTGCTATCCATTAATTGACCTTTTAACTTAATCGAGCGGATCGCGAGAGCGGGTTTTTCAAAGCTGCCGGGCTGGTATTTGCATGCATAGTGCGGTTTCCGGGGCCTTTCTTTAACTTCAAAGTTTCCACATTAAAGAAGAAATTGCGGTATATCTGACATCAACCGCGGCGGATGTATAAATTGTAACCGATGCGGTTTGGTCTCATTTTTAGAAGATCATATATTCCGTATTTTCATTCATTTTCCCGGCTTATAATAATGAATAAAACGTTTTCTCTCCTTGTTCTAGAACTGCTGAGAATTCCTAGATCGAAATGGCATATTTAGTTATTGAATGGTTGAAAAATGGAGAGAACGAGTTAAATCCTCCGCAACTCGAGGCCTTAGGTTCCACCAAAGTCATTGCTGCAAATGGCCGAGAGGAGGGAAAGCCGGTAATGATGCAGTTTAAAAACAGGCTTTGGGAAGGCAAAATACTTTCCCTCCACGGTAAGATTTTTATTGCATACACAAACTAGTTTTGACTACATCAAGATTAGAAATGTTATACTTCTGTATGTGGTGGAACAGGTTTGATTTGCCGATTGCAGATGATCTAAGACATCTGCTTACAGTATATCACGTT
Source organism: Cladopsammia gracilis (assembly GCA_022457155.1). NCBI lineage: Eukaryota > Metazoa > Cnidaria > Anthozoa > Scleractinia > Dendrophylliidae > Cladopsammia > Cladopsammia gracilis. The sequence continues at coordinate 407,368 of JAJGOT010000509.1, read as the reverse complement.
CTACGGCAGCGGGTGAGTGTGATGGAGCCGAATGCGTAAACATGAGTAACAAGATGCCTTTTAGGAAATTATTTCATCAAAATGCGACTGTTTTTCATTGTAATAACTTTATATGTAATTACCATCTCTTTGTGCCTTCAATTTATGTGTAATTAAGCTTACATTTTACCCAAAGAAATTAAGCTTACATGTAAAAAATAGCTTTGTGTTTAAAATTAGTGGGCATGACGGCTTGTGTGGCAGAACCTGGAAACGATCCAGAAAAAAATGGCGGGAAAATCATTACCACGCGGTAGTTTCTGTCGTTCGCGTTCATGTTGCCGTTTAAATTGTGGAACTGATTTATACCCGATTTTTTTGCATTTATACTGAACCGATAACCAGATTGGTTTTAAATTTGGGTCGCCATTTTGGTAAAGGGTCTATTAATTTCGTTGAACGAAACGATACATTACGAACTATCACTGCAAGCTACTTTACTGCTTTTTTAATAGGTCAGTATCAGTTTACCCTTTTGTTCCTTCGATCGTCTGAATTGTGTTTGTAAGCCTGAAACTTAAGGTTATTTTGTTTTAGAAAAAATGAGTGCAGCAAAGCAAGCAGTAAAGAAAGGTTGTAAAACCCCTGAGGGTGCTCAGAGGACGGATATAGCAACTACACCAGAAAATGCAGATTCTAGACTACGAAAAAAGAAATCTCTCGGACCAGATTTTGAGAGCTCATGGCCGGAGGACAGCACGTCTGAGTCTGGTACTGATAATTGCATGTAATTCGTTTGCCACTTCATGGCTTTGTTCATGTTTGTTGATGTTTATTGATAAAATACATCGACGTACATTTATGGCTTTTCGTTATTTCTTTTTTTCATTTTATTTTTACTTGTTGTCGGTAGACATGTTGGAGACTACAGAAGAACAGGAAGTGGCAGCAAATAGTAGTTCTGCCGAGTCTGCAGGTACTGGTACTTTTGACTGCCTTTGATCTTCTGTGATGTGATATTTATATATTCTTTGACAGTTTAGTTGAATGGATTTCAAAAAGCGCTCAGGAACTCTAATTCATTAGAGGAGCAAAGCCAAATTCATTGAATGTAGATCAGACTTCAGAAGATATTCATTCGTTTATAAATGCTACAGCTGTTTCGTATGGTCAAAAGATGACCACACTCATCAGGCAATTTAACGAATGACCCGTACATTTCAAAACTGGCGGTTGTAAGCATTTAACACCGTTGCTATGCAATATATAAACAAAATGAACTACGAGGTATATAAACAACAAGATACAAAAGGGGAATGAGGGGCTGCATGACTATGTGACAGCTACGTTATCATGTGAGTTCTTGAGTATACATCTGTTCCTGTGGGGGCATGAACTTGCTAGTTCGTTGCGTTCGTTAAGGCGCGCTACATAATTCTTTTTGACAGATTATAAAAAAAAATTTCACTCAGGCAGACTGGTTACATTATAACCGCCAGTTGTGAAATGTACGGGTCATTCGTTAATTTGCCTGATGAGTGTGGTCATCTTTTGACCATACGAAACAGAGCTGTTGCATTAAACGAATGAATATCCTCTAAAGTCTGATATGCATTCAATGAATTAAATATTAAATATTAAATATATATATATTTAAGAATTCCCTTTTGGAAATGACTGATACATAATAAAGGGGTTTCACTGTACCTATATCAAAAAAATGTAATGTTTCCCTTTTTGATATAGATCCCTGATTAATTTAACGAGAAGCTGATCAACAGAAGCTGTCTTATCTAAATCTTAATTGTTATAATGTCACCTGAATTATACAGAAACAGATGATGAGGATACTGTAACAATGAAAGCACCAAAACGAAAGCGACGGAAGCAAAATGGTAAGGATCATTACACGTATAGACGACGTACATTTTTATGATTTTCCAAATTTCATACTGCAGACATTTCGTGTTGATAGGATCCGTGGAAAAAAACTTTAATTTAGTGACTTTTTTGTTGCCTGGTTGGCTAATAATAGAGATTTTCAATTTTTTTTTTGGATGTGGAGTTTCGGATGACATGTCATATATGTTCTCAGACATACGATTAAGATCAAATATAGGTGTGCAGAAAGTTGCAGATAGTTATGTTTATGTTGCCTTATTTTCTCCAGATTTCTTAGGGCTTTTTTTTCCACACACCCTTCTCTTTATGCATATAGCTGATCGAGCCATTAAATGGGCATGCCAAACACATTGAGTGTAATTCCGATATGTCTATATACTTCTGGAACTACTACGAGCTGATTCGTGTATGTTTCAAGGCCTTAATTTAATAAAGATTGAGTGCATGATCAACAGCTTGTCTTATATATATATATATATTTACAACTTATATTGTATACATAGAAACAGATGATGAGGACACTGACAGCCCACAAAAAAGAAAGAAAAAAGGTAATATAGGATCATTGGATTATTACAATATGGGTATTAATTATGCCAAAAATTAAACCTTCAAAACCTCCAGAAATTTTGAGCTGATCACAGTTGAATCATTAAAGCGTTTCACATTTACTCAGTATCCCCCTATATTACATTGTTTCTTATATAATTTTGTGATCTATTTTTTTAGAAAGAAAAGAACGTGGTGCTGTTAATGATGGTTGTTCAAAAAAAAAAGGAAAAGGTATAGCTAGCTGTTAGCTTGAAATATTTGTATGAAATGCTTAACCCTAGCTGATAAATTGTAGTCATGTAATTAATTCTGAACTATACTGTACGTTCAATTAAAATTTAATGTATATTTCTAACTTTAAATATAATTAAACTGAGCTGATTCATACCTTAATTGTTATACATTAACCATCAGGACACACTGCAAAGCCCACAAAAAAGAAATCATCGAAAAGTAAGGAATTTTTTGTATAGTTTCATGTTGTTATTAGTTGAAACCAGAAGTTCAAGTGATAAGCTTTCTGTAGTGCATAAATGAACTGTAAGAAATATTATGTTATTGAACCTGTGCGAGGAACATGTTACTCATGGGAAAAAAAAATTGACCGATATTTTCTCAATGCGGGCTAAACAAGCTTATTTGTTTCTACTTCATACAAAGCAGTCTTCTTTTGAAACACAAATCAGTGAAATCAATTGAGCCAATTAGTAAAATGAAGTCCGTATAGATGGGATCACAACAATCAGAATGTCCCCTCAGTTTTACTGTGGACCAATTCAACCCTGCATATATATTCCCCATAATGAACATGATAAATGGAATATTGAACATCGAAACTTATCAACAATTAATTTACCAGCTGGCATATATAATATTATTGTTTTCCAAGGTACAAAACAAAGCAACCTTTTGACAAAGGAGCAGCGGCTGCACATTGTGACAGCACAATGTCAGCAGGTAAAAGAAATGGTCACCATTGACCTACGTGATGATGCTGCACCTTTAAACAAGAGGGTCTCAGAGGGCTGCAAGAACCTACTGTGTGCAGCAGAAAAAGAAAAATTAAGGGAGGAAATCAAAGCCCTCAAGCAAAACTTGGCTGATTATGCTGGTAAATTAGTTGCATGTATTTTGTGTTTGTTGCCCAGATGTAGTTTAGAAGTACATTCATACACTAATAGTAATTTATTTGAAGATCATATAGAGTACAAAGATAGTCCCTAATAGGCCATTTTCGAGTTGCCTTTAGCCTCTCTATCAAAGGAAGGCTAGGTACGAAACCTTTCATATGAAATAAGTTTTCATTCACATTCAAATAAAACTAGTTATTTGCATGTGAATGAAAACTTATTTTCATATGAAAGGTTTCGCACCTAGCCTCGCTTTGATAGAGAGGCTAAAGGCAACTTGGAAATAGCCTATATTATAAGGGAAGTGTCACGGCCACCTGAGGTGCATTCTAATTATGCAGCTTTTCGTATGTTGCATCAAGACATAGACATGTTTGTGTGAGACAAATATGTTTATATAATAATAATTACATAATTTGATTCTAAATTCATTGATATACAAGTATTTTTAAATATATATACTCACTTTGAGCTTGAAATGATAACATAACAAGCTCATCTTGGCAATATGCATGCATGATCTTCAAATGTGTTGATGATGCAATTAAGATATATTTTAATTTGCTACATTCACCAGATTGTAATAATAATTTATATCGACAAAATATGTATTTGCTGTTGTAATTGTCACTGCATGGTGTAAATAACAATTAAGGTACGTGTATTAATTTTGTTCTCTTTGACAGCTTCAAAAGAAATTTCAGTCGGAGGATCTGCAGACGACATTGCGCATGACGAACCTAATTTGCGCTATGGGAAGGTACCACGGCAAGCCGCACTAAACAGGAAGGTATATACACAATTAAAAGTCCTAAAAATTGACCTCAATTTTGGAATTGTATCAGTAACATAACAACATAGATTCAATCATAAATCACATATTAACATTTCAATGTAAGAGCCACTATACTGTAGCTGTTACATCCATGAAAGTTAATATCCAGAAATTATCAATTAGAAGATAAGGTGAATTGTGAAGACTTATTAAATAACTGGGCATGATAAGCGACATGAGATAATAGATTATGCCCATTTTAATTCTATAAATTATTTCATCTCTTTTTTTCAGTGGGAGGAGATTGGCAATGGAGTGTGGATTTGCCCACTCCGTTTACGAGCTGCGCAGAAGGAGGCTAAGAGCAAGACAGCCTTTGCTCGAATGCTCCTGATGTTCTTTTATAAAAAAGAAGAACTTAAGGGAAAACGGTTGCATGAACTGGATCAAGACATAGTTCATGCAATTGCAGGTTGGTAAAGTTGTAAAATATAATATAATATTATACATTATACAGCTGCATGTAGAGTCAAAAGGTTTATGGTAATAAATTGGTATATAAGCACTGTGCGAACAATGTAATCTGACAAACGAGATCCACACTGAGCTACATGTAGCTATTAGTAGGGCATAATTATATGCATTTCATCAAATTAAAATACATACCCAGTCAGTGATGTTTTGCCATCCACCACAAAGAAGGCATAATTATGATTATATTTAAATAGCTCCAAAAATGTTTATATTGTCTCGCATTGACTGCATTGATCGACACTTTTAACTCGCGTTCATTCTGTTTTAAATGCACTTTACTGTCTATATCACATTGCAAAGAAAACCTTATGAGATCATGTTAATATTATAGCCTGTAAATTATATCAATCCCATACGTTTCTTTGATCTTAATACAATTAATTTTTGTAGAATTTGCTGTCATTGCAAAACTCCAACACCAACCCAAACCAGAAGCTGGAGATAATGGCAAAGGCAAAAAAGAAAAGAAACCTCCAGCAGAAAACAAGGCTGCAATAATGCAGTCCTTAAGGACAAAATTAAACAACCTATATCAAGAAGATGGTAAGTTCTTGATCTGTTTAACTTAGCAGCTAATTCAAGAACATATGTTTTTGGTAATTAAATAAAGCAAAAAATCCTCAGGTTATAGTAATAAGCCACCCCCTAGCCTGTCCCCTGCACTTACATTGGCCCACCTGGATAGCTATATATAGGCCCACTATTTATATAGCAGCCTAGAAATTAATATTAATATTATCATGCAATATGTATTAAGCAATACCATGAACAGCTCCTCAGCATTAATATTCGTTACAAAAGGGTACACTCCCAATCAATTAGTTGACAGACAAAAACAATGCATTCTTAATCACTGTATAAATAATGCTTCAATAATTGCTTCATTGCAGAGCAAAGGAAAAAAAGGCAAGAAAAGCGGTCCTTGATCTGCAAAGAAAGTGCTGATGCAAACAAAGGACTGGTGGCACAGACTGCAGCTGAGTCCTAATTAAAAATACCATAGTTATCATATATTTATCTGTAAAGTAATTATAACATGTACAAATTTGATGTGAACTTTTAATAACAGCTTGTGATTCTGGAACAAATTCATTTTTTAAAGTGAAAATAAAACCTTTCACTGTAGGCATTTTAATGTCTCCTTTGGTGTGGTTTCAAATGTTGTTAATGTATGTATATTTCTTTTGTGATATCCCCTTAGCTTTGCTCTATCAGAAATCTAGTTTATTGCTATCCAAAGACTACTTTTTAGCTATCAGATTAATCTAGTTTATTGCTATCCAATGACTACTTTTTATCTATCAGAAATCTAGTTTATTGCTATCCAAACACTAATTTTTAGCTAAAACATCTAGTTTATTGCTATCTGAACACTACTTTTTGTCTATCAGAAACCTATAGTTAATATTGCTATCCAATCACTACTTTTTAGCTACCAGAAATCTAGTTTATTGCTATCCAATCACTACTTTTTATCTATCAGACATCTAGTTTATTGCTATCCAAACACTACTTTTTAGCTATAAAACATCTACTTTATTGCTATCCGAACACTACTTTTTGTCTATCGGAAACCTAGTTTATTGCTATCCAATCACTACTTTTTACCTATCAGATATCTAGTTTATTGCTATCGAAACACTACTTTTCAGTTATCAAACATCTAGTTTATTGCTATCCAGTCACTATCTTTTAACTAATTAATGCCTAGTTTATTGCTATCTGTGTACTATTTTTGTTATCAATACTTCTAGTTTATATCTATCTAATAACTAGTTTTTAACTATGTCAGCGATCTCATCTCTAGTTAACATTTATCTGAAAACTAACTTTTTAGCCCATCAAAAGCTAGTTTTACCCTATCTTATATATATCTAAATGCTAACTTTTGCATCAACGTGAACAATCTCATTTTCCGGATAGTATTAAGATAGCCTATCTGCAAGGTTCCAAATAACTAGAAACTAGTTAGGAAAAAGATAGGATTAAGGTAGCAATTAGTTAATAGTAGCTACACAGGGCTTGAAGATAGGAATAAACTAGACAGGAGATAGTATGCAGATAGTTTCATTAACTAGCCAAAAGATAGTAAAAAGATAGTGCCTCATTTTGTAAGGGACAACAACAAGGCTATCAGCACTCTCGTAAGCAAGTACAGTTATATTTTCTTTATTAGGTGGTACTCTTTGCTACAACTTGAAATACAAATCTAAGGAAACGAAGGTCACTCGAAGCCCAATTAAAATAACATGAAACGAATGCAAAACAAACATTCCTCGATATTTCTTACCACTGTTCGATGAAATAAGCCTAATCAATGACCACAGCGTGACCATCTGGGCCCAGCTATATTAGTTTCGTATTTGCAGGATTTAAATTTTCAGGATCTAAGCTTTATAGCAGAGAGAGTTGTAGCTTAATAAGCTATTCAACTTGTAGAGAGTTGAAATTTGTCTCAGTCAAGGTTGTAATTTTAGCTTTCATTCGCTACGCTTTATAGCTGCAGCGTGAAGCTCGCTGTTTACACTAATTCTCCTCCGTTGTCAATTTTCACAGTCTAGCGACTGCTCCGTTTATGCCACTATTTCATTCAGGCAAGACCATGGTTTCGGTTCTCTTCTCGAACCTCATCAGTTGCCGGAATCTTGCTTGATGATCTTTGATTTCAATTCTGCTTGAGTCTTGCGAAGTCGCTCTTCCTTTCTTCTTTCAGCCTTCCTTCTGTTCTCCTTCACTTTTCTGGACTTTGTGTTTTTCTTAAGCACCCCTTTAAAGATTTGGTCTAGCCTATTCTTGGCAGTTGAAAGCTGGCAAACTTGTCATTCACATCTTGTACTAATTGGCTTACCTCTTCTAATGTACCTTTAGAATAATTGTACTGTTCAGTGGTGCCAGTCCATTCAGAATACATCAAGTGTCTTGTTTCAGAAAAACCAGACGACGGTTTGTTTTTCATTCAAGAACTCTTTAAAGAGTATTCGTCAAAGAGCGTTGAGCAAAAAAAAGATGAACCAGGTTCATCATACATCCAAAAAATTGTTGATTTCCGTGAAGCGCACTACCAGCGAGGAGAGCTCTACATGGAATTTCTTAAAGGTGACTGCTCTAAGACTTCCCCTGATGGGCAACCCTGTCCAGAATGCAAGTCAGGCGGATGGATAAGTCCTTCGATGAGTCGCATCCTACGGCCAGTTCCAGATGCGACCAAATTGCTGGACTATCACTACAAAGATGTGTTTGGGTCTTGCAGGGGTGAAGGTGATGATTCACGCTCTCCTGATGACTGGCAGCCTCGACATAACATCAAAAAAATGTTTGACAATGGGACTTTAAAACTTTATGATGAAGAAGCAATATTATCGTTTTCTCAGAACAAATTTATCGTGGAAAAGGAATCAGTTAAAGTTCACCTGCTTCATCTCACTACACTTGAAAGGACAAAGAACCTTCGTGCAAAGGACAGATTAGAAAAACGGCAACAGAGACGACAAAAACGGTTCGAGGAATATAACTAGGACACTCTATGTCGCACTGGTGAAATCCAGCAGCTAAAAGTCCAAGAGCTAGAAAAGTATTTAGTTTATTTTAAACTTTCACCAAAAAGCAAGAAGAATGATAAAATCCGACGAATCATTGCTCATGCTTCTAACAAACAAGGTGAAGAAATCGACGCACACATCTCTAGGCAAGACCCAGAAGTGAGGATATGAGACGATGAGTCTAGTGATTCTGACTGAGAACGTGACAGCGAGGATGACCTTGTTGTTGCATATTACAGTAGTGCTGAGTCCTCAGAGAGCGAAACCAGTGAGGAAGACCTGGTACCAGTTGTACAGTAACCTCGCCAAACTCGTTCTGGACGTAATATCGGGACATCATTTTCTCGATACCGTGACTGTTTCCATTATTAGCTTTGAACTGCGATGTATGAACTGTTAGTCTTTCAGAGGCTTGCAACCATGTACCATTAGTGCCGAGAGCTGATCACTCAACGCATTCAATTTGTTTGAAAATAAAACAAAAATAAAAAAAATAAGATAGCCCCTCTCTTTGTATGCAGATTTCCTGATGACCCCCCTCTGACTGTCCTGAATTAGTCGTGGTCCCCCCCCCCCCCCCCTAATTCTTGCCACCCCACCCCCTGGCATAAATAATGAATGGTCCCTTAAGGAAACAAAGAAAAGTCGAGGGGGGCTTATAACCAACCGGGTAGATTCCAAGAGAGCTAGCATAACGAAGCCGCATAGAGAAACAATTCTATAAATGGCTGTGCACAGCATGTAAACTGACCTCCTGTCATTAAAAGAGATTTATATCCCAAAGATCGAGCATATGTCACATCTCTATTTTGGTGATCTAAAGGGAACAAATATCTCGTATACCTTCTTGGGAAAGCTATTCTAAAGGCTTCTTTATACATTTTGCGACTAGCGGGAGTCGTGTTTGGCCTGTCACTTTTATAATACTGATATCAATTGTTTTTGACAGTGCCCCGTTCCATTACGTTGCACAAGACTATACCTATTATAGAACGCATGAAGGAAATCAACTTGACACCGGAATTACACGCTTGTTGTAGAAAAAATATGCAATGTTTCTCGAATTCATTGAGACATACACAAGACGAGACCTCCTCTCTACAACACTTTAAGAACTGTTCTTTGTGTCAGAAAATATCTCACATGATCAGAAATTAAGTACTTCTGCTCTATCAAATTAATAACTTTCCCCTTGCCAGCACTCACTTTCACATTGAAACTTCTAGTTTATTTCGTTAATCATTTTAACCCTATTCAGACTGGGGGGCGGGGGGGGGGGGGGGGGGGCGGGGGGGGGGTTTCGAACCCCCCCTCCAGTAAAATTGTGATAACTCTTACACCGAAATAGCTATGAGGCTGAAATTTTCTGACTTTTCCTAGAATTTATCTAGGGACATTTTGGTATCCATAACATGTCAGTGTGATTAACCATGTCGCCATGGCAACCGGTTTTTGACACATAGGTTTTCAAAATATTAAAATATGGTGAATTTTTTATTTTAAGATCTTGTTCTTTGACTTATAGTGCATTTTCTTGTTAGAATAGTTTTTTCTTGGAACTAGTTCTTGAAAGACATCAAAAATTTTTAACATCAAATTTTTTGGGGGAGGGGTAGGTAAATTTTTGCTCTCTTTTACTTATAGACAAACATTTTGTACTATTTATTAAATAACGCTTCTAAGTTCATCGTTTGGATAATAGACATTAGTTTGATACGTGTTTTATACATTCTGATCCTTTTCTCTTTTAGATATTTTTTAAATTTTAATTTAAACAAAAAAAATAGAAAATCCAAGATGGCGGATCCAAGATGGCGGACAATAATTTCAAAATTATAGTTTTATCGCTTTTTATTGCTTTTTCTCGCTTTACAAGTGTGTCCTTGTTTGTATTTATTATGTTTTAATATTAAAGAGATGATTTTACAGTTATATTTGATATTTTACGTATCTGGATGGAAAAATATCAAAGAAACGTCGGAAAAACAAAAAATGACGACATTGTCACGTCATAATTGGGTGTGGCAGGTCAAAACTGGGTGTGAGGTTTCCTTGTATGGAGGTGAACATTGTGTGAAAATTTCATGGTCCTAGGCTTACTGGTTCCAGAGATATATATAGAGAGGGGGGGGGGGGGGCGAGGAGCCCCCCCCCCCCCCCCCGTCACAGATTGCCTAAAAAAGCCCAGTCTGAATAGGGTTAAAATAATGGTGAGGATATATAGCGTGAACATAGTTTTACTATCTAGCTACTTCTGTGATAAACATCGCTTAATTTGCATATGATTTGCATATGGTAACAAGAAATTCCAAAGATTATGGCTTCGAGCTAAGTGTAACTTTAACATTTGGGTACATCAGTGTTTTTGCCGATATAAACGAAGCTTGTAGTGTATTACTGTACTGCAGTCCAACTAAATACAAAACGGGCGTTGATAAAACCCGGAACACGGAACATTCCGGAACAATCCGGAACATCCCGGAACATCCCGGAACATCCCGGAACATGAAAAGTTACAACAATTGTTATAAAAAAAATAAAAATAACCAACTAACCAATAAAGAGAAATAAAAAATAAATCAATAAAATAAACTGGTATCATCTCCGAATATGAAAATGTATCCGAATACTCGGATACATTTTTGCTCGGATAACTCGAATTCCCCGCTAACTCGAACTATTTATATTTATTATTTGTTTTTCGTTTCCCTTGGCCTAAATTTATCCCGATAACTCGAACTATGTTGTTATCACTTCTCAAAATACAGTATCAAGAAAATAGGCTGTTTGGTATCTGATTGTAACTTCGGACTGATCACGTATTTAACATTCACTTCATGATCTTATCAGTCACTACTGGATGCGGTGTCTTTTGTATTGACACAAGGCCTAAAACCCAACAGTGTGTATGTAACTGTATTTAGTATTTGAACTCACAGTACAAAACTATCATTCAGGATGGTGAAATTTTCCCTAAAATTGTTTTGAAAAAAAAAAAAAATTTCGAGTGGAAGACCACCTTAAGCTCTTCTCACGATCACAGCGTCATAGCTGGATGACCGTTACATTAATAAACTCATGGCTGCATGGGGATAGCTAGAACACCCCCTTCCCGACGTCATTTAAAAGATTTTAAAGAGGTAAGCCTTCACTCGTTGCGGCAGTTGCATAAACTGTATCCAACACCCCCTCCCCCGTCCAACTTAACATTTTTTTTTCATACTCGGAGATGATACCGGTTAATTTTAATTTATTTATTTCTCTTCTTTTGGTTATTTATTTATTTATGTTATTTTAAAATAATCATTATAATTTTTTGATGTTCCGGGATGTTCCGGAATGTTCCGGAATGTTCCGTGTTCCGGGTTTTATCGAAGCCCATACAAAACAACATTAAAGAAGTAACCATGTCCGTTTTTTCCTATTTTCATTGCCGAGGCAAAAGACACCGCATCCGGTAGTGACTGATAAGATCGTGAAATGAATGTTACTGATACGTGCACTCAGTCCGAAGTTACAATCAGATAACAAGCAGCCTTTTTAACCAATAAGATCCAAGTTCGCTTTGACAAGAATTGTCTCAGTATTGTTAACCACTTAAAAAATCGTAGATTAATTGACGTAGTTTAAGGTGTGGCAATATTTCCCATTAGGTTCTGTTGAGTTTGTCATTTTATGTTCGAGGGAGCAAGGGAGCACAACCTAAGAACTTGTGTCGATCGACAGCGAAGGCGGGAAAAAGAACCATGATGTGGAATTTGCAGCATTTGGCTTCATTTATGTTCTTGGTCTTCTTGCCAATGGGTAAGGGAGTAAATTGTTAATTATAAATAATGGTGAGGATATATAGCGTGAACATAGTTTTATTATCTACTTCTGTGATAAACATCGCTCAATTTGCATATGATAACAAGAAATTCCAAAGATTATGGCTTTGAGCTAAGTGTAACTTTAACATTTGGGTACATCAGTGTTTTTGCCGATATAAACGAAGCTTGTAGTGTATTACTGCAGTCCAACTAAATATAAAAAAACATTAAAGAAGTAACCATGTCCGTTTTTCCTATTTTCACTGCCGAGGCAAAAGATCGTGAAATGAATGTTACTGATACGTGCAGTACGTGATCAGTCCGAAGTTACAATCAGATAACAAGCAGCCTATTTTCTTGATACTGTATTTTGAGAAGTCATAAACAACAGAGTTATCGGGGTAAATTTGGGCCAAGGGAAACGAAAAATAGTTCGAGTTAGAGTTCGAGTTATCGTGGTAAATTTGGGCCAAGGGAAACGAAAAATAGTTCGAGTTAGCGGGGAATTCGAGCGGTCATCAGATAAACACATATTATGTAACTGTTTCACTACACAGAACGACAAGAAATACGCCAACATCTCAATATGTAAATATTACTTTAATCACCATATACGGAACTGCCTTCTCGCCGATGATCATCGGCGAAGTAATTCTGTCTGTATATAAGAAGAACACCAAATCTTGCCGATGATCATCGGCGAAGTAATTCTGTCTGTACATAAGAAGAACACCAAATCTTGCCGATGATCATCGGCGAAGTAATTCCGAGGGTTGTCCAATACACCCCAACTGAAGAAATAGGAGTTGCTGTTGACTTTTCTTCGACGTATAATACGACAATTTGTATTTATTCGTTAGGACAATAACAGGTGGCGTTTGATTTTGCGTGGCGCTAAACAAAAGAAGCATGTTACTAAATATCCCCTTTTGTAAGCGGCCTCAAGCACAATCTGATGTTGTAGCAAATGTTAAGGAAGTCAACGAACAATTTTAAGAATGAGGGTCGTACAGGGGTACTCCCGTGATGCGTGATTAGATGATTTTATTTTCCGTGAAACGTGAATTTAATAAATTATTCTTCGTGATCCGTGACCCAAAGGTTTTGCGTGACCCGTGAAGAACTTGAATTAACAACCGATATTCGTGATTTTACCACTTTATTTCACGTGATTTTGAGTCGCGAGACCTCCGGAAGATTTTGAAGACCGTTGAAAACATCAAAGGGCAATGGGATGGTAAATGTTTCTTCGGGCTGCCACTACACGTAGTGGACGAATGGTCAGAGTCGTCTATCGAGAATGATTAAGGTATACAATTGCAATATGTAGCCTTCCTTTTGCCTTTGTCTATTTTTCTTTCTTCAAACACTCCTTCTCTGCCACGCCACTTGTCTTTGCGTAAGAGCAGGATAAAAGAGTACGTTACTTGCTTATTTTCGTCATTCGGGAAAATGAAATTTTGATATCCGTGATCCGTGATCCGTGATTCGTTAGTTTTTCTGCCCGTGAACCGTGCCAGAGACCCCCCGTACAACCCTCAAGAATGTAGCTTCTAAGCATTTGCAGCAAAACCGCACACGTCCAATCGGAACCGCAAAATAGCATGCTTTGTTCAGTTTTATAATTAAATAATATATTATAATTATAATAAAAACCTTCCCAGCACCCTTTGCACCAGAAAAATTTTCGATGCCAAATAACTCTGTCAATTTTGAGTGTATGAGGATACTACACCACATGCTATTTGCAACTACCATAAAATACCTATTTTAATTGACTAAGTGCTATGACGTCATCAGTCACGTGACTATGCCCCCAAGTGCCTTTCAACGTTTTGTAGGAACATGCTTTGATGAATGCAAATACAGCCAACGTGGCAAGGAAGGCATTCGCTTGCAACATTTCCGCATGCCCATTATTACTCTGGATTTTTAAAATTAAGGGGGCTATACACATGAGCAAATAGGGATCTGGGGACTAGTATCTTTGTATACATGTATCTTTGTAAGGGTGAAATGCAAAGAACGCACGGAAGTTGACTGATTTTTGGAACTTTTTGGAACCATCAAACATTTTTATTAACTTAAATAAATCTCCGTTTTTCCGCCCAGGTTAAAATTATGTTATTTTTGTGTATAAAAAAGGCGATTATTACTCCTCTAGTTAAAATGAAGGTGACGAAAAAAAGTTTTACACGTTGGAAGACCTTGAAAATCCATCCTTTCCTGATCCTGTTGAGCGACTTTTCAGTTTAGAACTATAAACAAATCTGCATAAGTGGTTTTTATCTTACCTCTTACCAATGGCGTTGGCAGTTTTTCTGTAGCATTTTTCTTTCATACCGATCAGTGATATATTCTCACTGGGGCTACCAACTAACAATGCCTCAGGATGTAATATTAAGATATGGGATAGGCCAGCCCGAGGCGGTAGTGAGTAGGTAGCTCCCTGGAGCGTGCGCTATCATCGCTGCGGGGAGGAGGGAGGGGCGTACTTAACTAATCCTCCCCGAGCGCCATGAAAGGACTTTTGAGGTTATGAAGGACTGATCGCACCAGAATAAGATTATATAGCCAACAACGTGCCGGAGGTTGCGCAACCCATTCCCACGCTACTATTCTTGGGGTTTTAAGTTACGTAATATGTTGAACTTCGCCATTGTTTGAAGGAATCCCCGGTGAGAATAGTGATATATTCTCACTGGGGCTACCAACTAACAATGCCTCAGGATGTAATATTAAGATATGGGATAGGCCAGCCCTTCGGCTAAAGCTCCCTGGCAACTCACCCGAAGCAGAGTGTGCTAGGAAAAACCAGAGTGGAAGCACCAAAATGTAGACTTTCCTCCCAAAACTCAGAAATACGGTAAGCATGAAGCAGAGGATCATGAAGATAATGTGTCCTCCTCCCATAACTCAGAAAATCCTCCCTCCTTGTAGGTAGACTTGCCGCAAACTAAAACCGGCAAAACGGACTTGGAGACGGTCAGCTAACTAACCTTGTGGTAGCACTGAATTAATGGAAGGGAGCCTTATAATAAGAAAACAGGACAGAAAAAATAGTAACCGCGCTGTAAGCCACATTTGAGTACTAACGGCTACCACCGCTACAAGGGCACAGGAAGTAAAGAGAACTGTAACTGTACCTGTAAGGCAACAGCCCTAGTTAGGATAACGTTGTAGAATCTTTTTCCAACCCCTGGACGTCGCAAGTCTGACTGTGAATGTCTGACTACCTCCAAAAACAAAAGAAAACAACAAAAAGGTTTTGGTTTCCAAAAAGTACCGTGTTAGCCAAGACCGTAACCAATAACATGGAAACTTGATGTAATGGGGCACCGGGGCCGCCGCGCTTTGGGGTAACCCTACATAATACCAGCAAGCAGACAAAACGTAGGCGCACAACCTAATTCCGAGCATTGAGGAAAAAACATAAAAAGAAACACCGCTAAGAGATGGGTATAACCCCAAAGCGAAGCAACCCCGAAATACCCCGTCCAGGGACAAAGCAATGAAGGATATTAGACAATCCCTTCGAGGAAGCTTCGCAAAAAAGGCCACCCACGAAAAAAGACAGAATACAAACTATAGACGGACACTAAAAGATAACACAGCGTTAGAAAACAGACTAGAATTGAAGTCCACTAAGGTCGGTCTGCAAGAGCTCCCCAGGCAAACGCGTTGCTGGCGGGAAATTACATATAGCAGCGCAAAACACAACTCCAATTAACAGCTAAAACAAAGCAGCCGTGAAAAATTGCGAAAGGCCGCGCAAATAAAAAATACCTTGCCAAATTATGTAGTGAAAGGGTCCATTCACAACGCAAACATACGTGCTAGCGACAAATTCCATGACCAGCGCAAACAAATCCGTTAGTGAAAATATCCCTTTAACAGCGTAAACACACTAGTTCGCGAGAGCTCCATAGACCCGCGAGACAAATTTGCTAATGAAAAAATCCGTTAAACAGTGCAAACATAGCTCGTGGACAATCCAATTAGCAATGAAAGCATATATGTTCGTGGAAATTCGCTTGACCAGCGCAAATAAATTTTTCTAGTGAAAAAGTCCGTAAAACGGCGCAGAAACATATTCGCCAAGGGAAAACTTGATACAACCGCGTAAACACATTCGTTTGTGAGAAGAGGTCCATTTACCAGCGCAAACAATGTTGCCAGAGAAAAATGTCCACATAACAGCGTAAACAAGAGAAACACATACGCTCGAGAACTCCATACGACAGCGGAAACACATACGCTTGTAAAAATTTCCGTTAAACAGCGCGAACACATTCGCTCATGAAAAGTACAATATAACAGCGCGAGCGTATTCGCTAGTGCAAATTCCGTTAACCATCGTAAGCATAGTTTTTATTAGCTCATGAAAGACCATCTAACAGCGCAAACATATTCGCTCGTGAAAATTCCATTAAACAGTGTAAACGGACTCGCCGGCCCGTGAAAAATTCCATCTAACAACGCAAACATATTCGCTCGTGAAAGTTCCATACATACATACATATAACATATAACAGCGCAAGCATATTCGCTCCGGAAGGTTCGGTATAACAGCGTAAACATATTCGCTCGTGAAAGTTCCATTAAGCATTGTAAACATATTCGCTCGTGTTAATTCCATCTAACAGCGCAAACATTCGCACGTGAAAGTTCCATATAACAGCATAAACATACTCGCTCGTGGAAGTTCCGTATACCAGCGTAAACATATTCGCTCGTGAAAATTCCATTAAACTGTGCAAACATAGGCTGTGTTTTCACGAGGCGGTTTTTCTCGCTTAACATTCCTGTAGATATATTTTCTTTTGTTAAGACAATAGAAAATTAGAACACAAAAGAACGACAATACAATGCCCTTCTTTGTTGTTTAATTGCCGACAAGCTTAAGCGACCTGGTTTGCTCGCTCGTGAAAACACGGCCATATTCGCTCGAAAAAATTTTATGATGAAAAGTACCATATAACAGCGAGAAACATATTCGCTCGTGAAAGTTTTATATAACAGCGTAAACATATTCGCTCGTGAAAATTCCATCCAACAGCGAAACATATTCGCTCGTGAAAGTTCCATATAACAGCGTAAACATATTCGCTCGTGAAAATTCCATCCAACAGCGAAACATATTCGCTCGTGAAAATTCCATCTAACAGGGGCCGTGTTTTCACGAGCGAGCAAACCAGGTCGCTTAAGCTTGTCGGCAATTAAACAACAAAGAAGGGCATTGTATTGTCGTTCTTTTGTGTTCTAATTTTCTATTGTGTTAACAAAAGAAAATATATCTACAGGAATGTTAAGCGAGAAAAACCGCCTCGTGAAAACACAGCCAGGGTAAACATATTCGCTCGTGAAAATTATTTAGCAGCGTAAACGTATTCGCTCGTGAAAATTCCATCCAACAGCGAAACATATTCGCTCGTGAAAGTTCCATATAACAGCGTAAACTTATTCGCTCGTGGAAATTATTTAGCAGCGTAAACGTATTCGCTCGTGAAAATTCCATCCAACAGCGAAACATATTCGCTCGTGAAAATTCCATCTAACAGCGTAAACATATTCGCTCGCGAAAATTCCATCTAACAGCGTAAACATATTCGCTCGTGAAAATTATTTAGCAGCGTAAACGTATTCGCTCGTGAAAATTCCATCCAACAGCGAAACATATTCGCTCGCGAAAGTTCCATATAACAGCGTAAACATATTCGCTCGTGGAAATTATCTAGCAGCGTAAACGTATTCGCTCGTGAAAATTCCATCCAACAGCGAAACATATTCGCTCGTGAAAATTCCATCTAACAGCGTAAACATATTCGCTCGTGAAAATTCCATCTAACAGCGTAAACATATTCGCTCGTGAAAATTATTTAGCAGCGTAAACGTATTCGCTCGTGAAAATTCCATCCGACAGCGAAACATATTCGCTCGTGAAAGTTCCAAATAACAGAGTAAACATATTCGCTCGTGGAAAATTTTGTATAACAGCGTAAACATATTCGCTAGTGGAAGTTCCGCGCGTCTAACAGCGTAAACATATTCGCTAGTGGAATTTCCATTAAACAGCGGAAACATATTCGCTCGTGAAAGTTCCATATAACAGCGTAAACATATTCGCTTGCGAAAGTTCCAATAAACAACGTAAGCAAATTCGCTCGTGAAAATTCCATCCAACAAACCAAAAAATAACCCGGTTAAAATAACTCGGAAAAAAAAAGTGAAATAACCGAGTTAATTTTATGAGCGGCCGCACTTAGAAGGTTGAACTTAAAACGTGAGAGATAATGTTATAATTTGCTGGCGAGAGCTACACAAAACAATACGAATAATGAGCGAAAACAATACCTCTGCACGTGCATTTTTATATTGTTATTGCTAGTAAAAATTCCATAACAGCGCAAACACATTCGCTCAGTGAAACAATTTCATTACACAGCGTGAACATATGAGCTAATGAAAAAATTGTACGAAACAAGGCCAAAAGTAAGAAGCTACAGGAATGCGAGCGAAAAACTCCAAGCTAGTAACAAACTTAAAGGCTTGCGAACCACAAAGGAAGTACAATTCCCGACCTAACATAGAGAAAAGCGAACGGCACACTTACCGGGAATAACTGGGACATGTGCTATGGTGAAAACAAAACAAAAACCGTGGCGCAGCGATGATACAGGACTGAGGGCTTGAACGTACTTAACTAATCCTCCCCGAGCGCCATGAAAGGACTTTTGAGGTTATGAAGGACTGATCGCACCAGAATAAGATTATATAGCCAACAACGTGCCGGAGGTTGCGCAACCCATTCCCACGCTACTATTCTTGGGGTTTTAAGTTACGTAATATGTTGAACTTCGCCATTGTTTGAAGGAATCCCCGGTGAGAATAGGGGTTACATTTTTTTTTATTCCCCCACCCTCCCCTCCCCTTCAGTCCACTTCCCTCCCCTCCCCTGCTCGGGTTTGTAGGAGATGGTCAGCGGGAGGACTGGTTCGGGTTTTCACGACAACGGATTCCGCCATTTTTGCGTGTACTGTAGCGTCAGCACAGAAAATTTATTTTATTTCGTCGATTCAGAGTCCTGTTTAGTGGCAAAAAGCTGGCGAAATTGCTTTACAAACTGTCCTTTTCGTGGCTAACTTACGATATAGCGCAAAGAAGTCTGCTTAGAGTGTATATGTAAAGCCTGAGATTCTCAAACTTGGAAAGGACAAGAAAAGCTGGAAAAGGTAAATGATATGAGTTTTAAATTACATGTAGTACTTAGTTTAACTTTCAACCTAATGTCCAACTGGACAGGGTTCAGGGTTATTTTAGACCTTTTGGGGCGATTGATTATTAGTTTCTATTTGATATTGTGCACATCTAACTAGTTTAAAATTATTATTAAAGCGTTTATTTTGTTAAGCTAAATTACAAACAGATTGGCAAAAGTCTGCGACTCTGAGCGCTCAAAAAAATTAAATATCACAGGGCGTAACATGTCGATCAAAATCTTTCATCGAAAACGTAGTCGATAAGTCGACAGTACTCGATATTTGTCGATAATTGCCAATCGACAGGTTTAATTTGTCGATAATCACAAGATTTTCATGGCTACGAAATTAACCAAACTTATAATAGCTCGAACGACTTTTCTATGGAAGCATAAACCGTGTTTGATCGAAATCAAAACATTCTTCTGACAAAAAATGTTAGATAAACGTCATCTAACATGCCGGCTACACGTTCTAACATTGTTGAACCAAAAAATGTTATATAACAATGTTAGAACGTGTAGCCGGGGCTTAACGGCAATAAACTTACATAAAAAAACTGAGCAACCAAGTGGTTTGTTGTTCAATGTAGAATCGAATAATCACCTTAAGAAATGATAAACCAAGATAAACAGTGGTTTGTTCAGTGCTTGATGGACCCCAAAAAGCCGTTAAATTCTGTTAAAATTGAAAAGCGCTGGAGTTTAATCAGGTTTTATGAGAACAGGACACAGAAGCAGCGTGACACAGTGTGACAGAAGGCGGCGATCAAGAAGTAGCATGAAACTGAGATGCATAAATCACTGATAAGACGTAAAATGATTTGACATGAAAATGAATCACTTTATTGGAAGAAAAGAGTAGTTTCTCATTTCAGCTTGTGTTTATTTGAGCTTCCAATTACAGTGTAAAATCGGTAAAATAAAGTCTTGACATAGCCGATCCGGCTTCGTTTATCCGCGTTCGCCAACAACGATCGATTTAACAACAACAACAATTTATTTTCAAATAATAAAACAATATATTAGCAACCCGCAAATAACTAAAGTTAATTGTGGCGGGCTGCTGCACACTTAACAATTACAGAAGCTCACCTTAAAGTAAATGACTGATAACATTGGATATGATTTTTATAGACTATCAAAATTATTGACATGTTATGCCCTGATATCAGCTCAATAGTAGCTTTCGTGGTAATTTTCGAAGTTAATACATATGCTACATGTATACGGTAAAGTTTTAAGCTTGCTCTCAACATGTTTTGTCCACATTTGAAGTTATAAGAGGTTTTAAATATGACGTGTAGCTAGAAAGATGTTTCATTGCCTTTCTTTTCACCTGTTTCACTGTATTTCAAGCGCGAAGATGAACATGTACAGTAGATCTTTGACAGTGGAAATTAGAGGTGGAAGTAAAACAAAAACCTGAGGGTCTGCATCTTGCATCATGCTCTAGAATTAAATTTGTCATCAACTACAGTAAGTTGTATTGCTATTTTGAAGTTTTGCTTATTTTTGTTCTCCTAAGGTAGACTACAGTCACATGTACATGTTGTGGTTTACATTTCAAAGAAGGAACATAACAAGTTGAATAAAGGTAATTGCTCCATCAATTCCAAACCCGCTCATTTCCCCACCCCCCCTCAAATGGCTCCGTCAATTCGAAGCCCGCTCATTCCCCCGGCATTAATCAGGCATTTGTCTTTATTTTAATAATGTTGCAAATGCCTCACTGTGGGGTCAGCTTATACATGTACGTACAAATCCCATGGTGGGGCTTCTGAAAGAGTGCAAATGCCGAGGGACAAGATCAAAATTTTATTTTAATAATTTATTATTTCAATAATTACTGGCTCGCCGCTCTGCGGCGAGTCAGTTCTTAAAATACCCTTTTTTTTTTTTTTTTTTTCTGTCGTGTCACCTGCCCCGGGAATCGATTTTGCTGCGGCCAACACCGTACCTAGTTTACTTCCGGTTTTCAGAAATCAGTGATGTCATCGAAACGACAATTTACATTTGAAATATTTACCGTTCTAATTTCGACGAAATTGTTAAACATTAAATCGCTGTGATTTCAGAATGTGTTCTATTTCTAGTAAAAGGAAAGCGGGTTGAACTTTTCTAACCAAATCAATTGTCAAACAGTTGAGTTTAGAAAGCACGTCCCGGCAAGTCAGCTGATGAGTAAACAATTCTTAAGCATTACGCCATGGAGTCACGTTGAAATTCCGAACATCTCGAATTTATGTCACGCTATGGTCGCGATCGATCATGTTGATATTGTTAATTTATTCGAAATCCTATGACCGATTCTCCAAAATGCCTGTGTTTAAACAATCCTGATTCCTTGTAGTGGGTGGTTTCAAGGATATTAAAGCAAAAAAAAAATTGTACAAAATTCTAAAGTTATGTTTTTTGTAACAGTACCGAGCCGATTAGAGAAAAAAATAGAGACCTGAAATTGTAGCCTACAAAGGGAGGGACTTTTTTTTGTGGGGGGGGGGGCGGTGTGGGCAATTTTTCTGATCATGAATTTTTTTCCGTCTTGATGTTGTGCAATAATTTTTTTTTTCGGGATTGTTCCATACCTTTTTTCCATTGGCTCTCTGTGCAATATTTTTTTCTATACTTTTGGTATGCAGGAATTTTTTTCTGGTAATTGCCCACCACCCCCCCCCCCCCCCCCCTCCTCCCTCCCCTAACAATAAAATAATCTGTCCCTAAGGAGTGCATGAAGCGGGCTGTGGAATGTAAATGTAAATGTAGACTGGACTGTGCATATGAGTATATTCTAGATTGTATACTGTGGATTGCTAATATAAAACTCTAAAATCAAAACCGGGTGAAAACTGAGACAAAACGAGCCAGTTTCGAAGCCCGTCGGGCTACTTGTTTATTTAATAATGCCCAATCTTGCAGCATGTGTTATAACTCAGAGTTACATGTACATGTACATGTACAGTGTAAATGTAGTTTTGTATAGCAGAGTGTACATGTGAGCTGATGTTATATAACTTATGTTACATGTGAGATTGTATGATTTGGTGCATATTTATGTCATGCAAAAATGTTTAAAATATTTTAAAATCTGTTTGCTCTTCAATTCTTGGACTTCAAACATAGTATGGAAAATTATAACCAATCTGTGGATTTCAAATGGATTTGTAGCATTTTTGGGTGCTGCGAAAAAGGCCACCCAGTGATTAGTGTAAGAATTTAAGGTTCTATTGAGGTACATGTACATTGAAACATGGACAAACTGGATTTCTTTCTTTCTTAAAAACATGAAAACAAATAGTAAATTAAAGTAATAAACACTTGATGGATAGGACATTCTTCTTAGTGAATTGGTTATATACATGTACATGTACATGTACGGTTTGATGTACGGTTTGATCATTCACTGGTGGGAGTTAAAATATTTGTAGTCTCTCCACTATTTATTGAGCCTCCTTTCATGCAGACATGACAATGCATGACTGTAAGAGGAAAGTGTTAGAATAAACGGACTAGGCCAGTGCCTATTTTCTGAAGTACACACAGCATGAATTACCCAGCATATTCCTGAGCCATTTGTTGCTATGCAATGTAGTAGCCAGCTCTGATCAACTTTGAAATATGGCTGAGAATGATCCTTCCATTCTTAATAAAAAAAATACTCTTCAATTCTTGGACTTCTAACTTAGTATGGAAAATTATAACCAATCTTTGAATTTCAAATGGATTTGTAGCATTTAGGGAAAATGTCACTGTATTGCTGTCATTGGCCCAATTTATACTGGAGACGGATGATCCGTCTAGACGAACTTGGGCAAACATTCGCTAGTTCGTCTGATAATCCGTCTGTGTATAAACACGGGCGCAGAGACAGATTACCCGTTAAGACGAACTGTCTGCTAAGTTCGTCTTGGCAGACGAACTAAGCAGATAGTTCGTCTAGACGGATAATCCGTCTCTTTGCCCGTGTTTATACACAGACGGATTATCAGACGAACTAACGAATGTTTGCCCAAGTTCGTCCAGACGGATCATCCGTCTCCAGTATAAATTGGGCCATTGCTTGCTTACTCAGATCATCCAGCTGTCTCGTTTTACACAATGGATATTTCTGTCATCCTAAGATGTGTTAATTACCACAGTGACACTTCTAAATTACAAAACATCAAGAACAACTAAAATTATCCTTACATTGTTTCATATTCATGAGATGCATGGCTCTTAGAGCCCTTTCACTGGACTGTGCATTAGGGGATTCCCTCTTTCCTCCCATGTAATATCAACAGTATTAAAGCTGTGACAATGAAACTTGGATGGTATAATTGTACACAGCTTGAACTTGTGGTGTCTTTAACCCACTGCAGTATTTGATTCCCAAATGTTTTAGTGCTTTTCTAGAGAAACATAAAATTGTGTCTAAAAAGTAAGACTAGATTCAGTAGCTGACACTTGAAACCACCATCGTTAACTGAAATGCAAAGTTATAAACACAAAACTTGCTGGAACAAAAATCCCATGTGGCAATAAGCGGTGAACACAATATCAAACAGTTCTATCCATCCATGAAGGCCAAGCATTGTGTCTTGAAAACTTATATGCTGTTATTCTTCTTTCTGCTTCTCAAGTTAACACACATGAGGCCATGAGATCAGGAGGCCTCAATTGTCAACCAATCAGATCAGTGAGACAAAAATATGCATGCGTAAATTTGCATGCACTAGTGGCAAAAAGCCAAATTTATAACTTCTTCCTCGGCTATATGTATGCCATGAGGATTAAGATTTAATATATACTTTAAGATAGGTCACATGATTGTGATGGTATCAAATCAGCCAAGAGTTCAGACAGATCTCCATACAGTATTAACCAAATTTGACTCAAAATTAATTTAAACCAATACAAGGATGCTACATGAAGAAAGATCTAAAATTGTAACTGGTACTTTGTAATAAGAGAACCACAGTTTCAATTATGCAAGACATGTTTCATCAGCCTTGCTCTTCTGTCATTGTCAGTTACGTGTACAATTAGGAATCTAAAGATGCTCTATTTTTCTCACCCTTGTGCTCTGCAGTAAGGAACTTGCTTACTCCACTCCTTGGAAAAAAAATAATTGCTTAAAAGTAAAGTGCTTAAGTATATACTCAAACAATTAGTTCTTTGTTTACCTGTAGAAAGGCAATCAAATTGCAAACTGTTTTTACAAGCTCCAGTACCTTGCTTAAAGTGAAAGAATAATTTAATGTTACTATAACAATTACAAACAGCAAGCAGGGCTGTCACTGAGATTCAAGTGCTGGGTAAATGCAATTAGTAGGTGGGGATTCTAACAGCTGAGGAGTTCTTTTGGTTCTATTTTCCTAATCTGTTTTCACATGGAAGTAGCTGGGGTCACGCTTATAGTAGCCAGGGGAAATATCCGGCCCCTGGCCCTTAGTGACAGCCCCCCTCGGCTGAACTAGGTGCATGTATACCAGCAGTTAATCCTTTTTTTTATGTCTGAAAAATTTATCAATCAATTCAAGATGCTCACTTGCTATATTATTCAAATTGTTTCTCCCAGGAAACATCACATACTCTACATGTACTGTCATGGATTATGGACATAAAAGTCTACACCACATTGTAAACCCACTGCAAATGTCTGATCTTTCTAAGGTATGTTAATTTAAAATTGTTAATATGCTAGTTTCCATGTAAATAAGAATAATTGGTTGTGGGTTTACTGTATATTACATGCATGTTTATATTATGTTTTCATCGTAAATACTGAACATTTACATGTATATTTTGGGCCTCTTTGTGCATACTGTACGACTGCTCCAGCACAGTATTAAGAATATTACTATTGTTTAGTTATACTGTACATGTACTATGCCTATTATATGGACTACACATGCTCGGAACGTGCAAGAAATTGTCTCTTTCATTACATAGTGACGGTAATTGCATTGCCAATTTCATTTAGCCAAAACGTCTTGATCCATGAGTTCTTAGGAAGATGGTTCTTAATGAAGAAAAGTAAGAAAACTGAATATTTATGGCCCTTGGGAAGTGGGGGGGGGGGGGGGGGGGGGGTGTGGGCAGGTGGGGGGGAATTGCCAAAAATTTTGCTACAGCTTGGTAATAAGTAACTCATGTCAGGGCCAGGGTAGTGTTTAAACTAGCCACAGTGTGTATTTATGCTAATCAGATGTCCCCGGATAAATAAATGAATTAACCCTATTCGGCCTGGGGGGAGGGGGGGCACAAAGTGCCTGCGCTAACTTTGAACATTCATAACTTATTTAATATGTATTCAGACAACATCAAACTTTGTGACTTTTCCTAAAATTTATCTGGCAACAATTTCATATGACAATTTTTTGATCACGTGACTTGATGTTTCCATGGCAACAAGATTTTGAGAGCCATGTTTTTTTTTGAAATTTGCATAAAAAATATTTATACCTATTTGGATGAAGAAAAACATTGTAAAGAAAATGAATGCAAAAAATGGAGGTGACACCAACTTTTATTTAGCAAAGTTAATGCAATGGCTACCAACTGTTGATGTGCACGGCTGAGTTGCATGATGTAGTGTGGCATTGTGACATAAACTGTATGTGCAGTAAAGATGGACATAAACAATTAGTGCAAACGTTTTCTATTTCAACAGACTGTTGAAGAGGCATCCCTTGGTATATTCAGTACTGTATAAGCATAAGGTGGATTTTCACGACTGAAACAATAAATGGAATTTTTTACAATGACTAAAATATTTTCAATTAATAATAATACTGTCTGTTTGTAAAAAGCATTGTAGTGTAATTATCTGACCTTCCCTTTAAATCATTAAAGGGTCAGTCTCAACCAGGGTACATTGCTTTCTGAGGTTCTGTTTGTGGCCATTTTGGGGTGCTGCGAAAAAGGCCACCCAGTGATTATTGCAAAAATTTAAGGTTCTATTGAGGTACATGTACATTGAAACATTGGCAAACTGGATTTCTTTCTTTCTTAAAAACATGTAAACAAATAGTAAATTAAAGTAATAAACACTTGATGGATAGGACATTCTTCTTAGTGAGTTGGTTATATACATATACATGTGCATGTACGGTTTGATCATCCCCAAATCATACAGAATAGAGAGTTTAAACATCATGACAATGTTCTTACTCTTTTCTAAAGCTTTGTCATCTTCCAAGTGAATGTACACTGGTTGATAAAGAGTGTTTTCACATCACGTCACGGCGGCCATGTTGGTGTCCCAAAACAATAAAACGGCGGCCATATTGGTGTCCCAAACTAATCCTGTGGGGATTGAACTCTTTTCTAATGCAAACACTATGTTTTGTTCAAATAAATTAGCATACAGTGTAGCTGCAGACCACGTGAGTGAAATGCTATAGGGAAAATAAGGAAAGTGACAATAGTTTTATAATAATGACCAGTACATTTTGTCAAATCAATTACTGTGTCAGAAAGTCTTTTTAATGTATTATCATTGAAATTTAAATAAATATGTATTTTTTCAAATACTGCTGATTATAAATCAATGTATATGGTGTTATTTTGCAACATGCATGTAGCATTTGACATTACAAATATGCACCAAACAAGTGCAAATATGACACGTTATTACACTCTTCTGACCGTGCACTAGGAAAAACAGCTACAAAGACTTAGCCTTCAGGAGGATATTTCTGTAACATAATAAACATTCAGTAAAAAGTTGTGTAATACAGCTGGGCATTTTTACTAGTCAGTAAATACTCAGCCGTATTACATGTACACAACTTTACGCTGAAAAACCTCTATTTACTATTAAGGGTAAGCACACATTACGGAATTGCGCCCATTGAAACACGTCGATCGAAGATGTAAATTTTGCTGTCAATCAAATGTTCCCCTATTATTTCTAGGCGAAAATATATTTAACAAGTCTATTATTCAGCAGACAACAGAAGAACAATAGGTCTCTCGCAAAGATAATTCGGTCAAGTTTATTGACGCACGTTGCGTGACTGCATGAGAAAAGCGATTCGCACTACATTGCTGCCCCCTCAAACTCTATATATTTAGTACGAACCCTCCCAACACCACAATTAGCACCTTTGAATTAGAAAAGCAGGCCATGTGGTGTACACATGTTTATTTGCAGGATTTACTTGAATGGCGCAGATTTTTCTTCAACGTTGTTTAAGTTCTTTTCTGGACTATAGTCTATGGAATATGTTAAATTAATTATAATATATTATTTCCGGTTTCACTTGTAATAATAATAATAATAATAATAATAATAATAATAATAATAACAATCTTTATACAGGGAGCTCACGAGGCCCTGTTAAATAAAAATGGTTAAAAACTAAGTTAAAAAGATTAAAAAATTACAAAATTACGCTAAGAATTATATATAATACACTAAAAGCTATAAAAAACATGTAAGTTGTCAAAATCTTAGTAAAAAGGTGGTGCTTAGGGCTAATTAGATTTAAAAGAATACATGTAGTTTTTGACTTTTTGCTTAAAAAGTAGCATGGAATTAGTTTCTTTAAAAGATGAATCTAAATCGTTCCATTCTTTAACACCTTTGTATAAAAAAGTCTGTCTTCCGTAGTTCCTTTTCACAGAAGGAAGACGAAAGTCGTTTTTTCGTCTTGTGTTATAAGCGTGAACGTCAGAGTTTCTTAAGATGTTAAAATTAAAATCTACGATTCCATGAATATACTTAAAAAAGGTAATGTATCTGTGCACAAGGCGGCGTTTTAGTAAGGTTGGCCAGCCGAGTATTTTAAGAGCATCTGTGGACGAAGCGTAATTTGGCAAATCGAGAATAACTTTTGCAACCTTGTTTTGAAGGATCTGCAAATCGTCCATCAGTACAATGTTATCTCTGTCTCCCCAGATGGTGTCAGCATAATCGAAAAGAGGGATTATCAGAGAGTTGTATAAAGTGACTCGCGCTTCCAGAGGCAGAAGATGTTTAACCCGTTTCAATAAACCGATCCTTTGATTTAGTTTGGCAGTTAGTGATTCGATGTGTTCATTCCATTTCATGCTCTTGTTAATGATCACACCAAGATACTTCATTGAATCTGCGCTCTCTAAGTTTTCATCATCTATGGTAAGATTTATACCTTGGCAGGTTTGTAACTTACGATTACTGCCAAACAATACAAACTTTGATTTCGATATGTTTAAGGTCAAGTAGTTACTGTTAAACCATTCGGCCAAATTGGCAAGGTCGAAATTAAGATAGTATTCAACATCTTGATAGTATTGTCCACAAAAGTAAATTAAGTAGTTTAGTTTTTACCAAGATTTGCTGTGGAAAGGTTACGGTCATTTACAGTTAAACTGCTACCCGGATTTAAGGCAATTATGCTAAAGGAAATCTAAGAAAAACTCGTCATAGAAATTGAATGATGTTCCGATAGAAAATGAAGACAGATCATTCGATTTCTTGCTACCCACGGTTTCTAGAGGATTGAAGACAACTGGTATAAAGAATGGCCGAAAATAAAGAAGATGCTATCAAGAAAGCAAAAGCGACCCGACGAAATGGCTATTCAAGTCGCAGGGAATAGATCAGCTGAGGAAGTAAAGAAGGCTTTGGAAAAGTACGAACTTGCATTTTCTGACCTGGTTACGAAACACGAATTCACAATGCTACTAGAAGCAGATGACGGCGAGTTTGAAACCGAAGAGGCCTGGATGGAAGATTGTCAAGAAACTTTCCTTAAGTTGAAGATCGACACTGAAGATTATTTGCAGAGGGTTTCACAAAACTTTTGACGAGCAGTTTGCGAAGTTTCTTCTGAAGTTCTGAAGTTGGAAACGAAGTTGGCAATTTGATTATGTAGTTGCTGATCAAACTGCGACCTTTGAAACGAAGTTGCGAACTTAATTCGGAACTTAGTTGCGAACTTGTAAACTTCGTAACTGATGGGTTTTCATCTTGTACTCTTCTTCACTTGGAAAAGCTTCACCAAAAAACTCACCGACTGATTTATGAAACTCACGCTGCAAACTAATTTACTTCCAGACTCCAGTTGAAATTGCTCACGGCAGAGAAAATTGACATGATGTTTGCAAAAGATCTCGCACTGGATCTCACTGTTTTAAATGCAGTATTCAACGTAGTAGTTCACATCATCAGTTCGTGCTAAGCGTGTTTTGCTTCCTCCTTTGCTTGCCTCAACATGTCAAACAGTCTGTTTGCTGAGTCTCAGCTCTTTTCCAATATCTGTCGGTGTGTTACCTTCTAGCCAGTGGTCTACAATTCTCTCCCTAACAGTGCTTGGGATAGCTTTTCCTTGCTGGGTAAAAGGATACATGTATGTAATATTTACGCCGTCAATGTATAAACTGCCTTCGCAAACTTAAATTCTGATGAGTCGAAGTTCGCAGTTAAGTTCCGAATAAAGATCGCAATTTCGTTTCGAAGTTCGCAGTTTGATCGTCAACTACGTAACATACATACATACATACATACATACATACATACATACATACATACATACATACATACATACATACATACATACATACATACATACATACATACATACATACATACATACATACATACATACATACATACATACATACATACATACATACATACATACATACATACATACATACATACATACATACATACATAATCAAGTTGCCAAGTTTGTCGCCGACTTCGGAAATTGTGAACAAACTTCGGAATTTGTTCGTCAAAAGTTTTGTGAAACGCTCTGTAAAGCAGGCTACGATTTCAAAAGAACAGGGGTAGTTTAACGGAAGATTAAACCCATACGAAATAAGTATCGGAATTTATGTCAGCCAAGAAAACAGGAACAAACGCTAACCACGCAAAGGAAGATGAAAAGAACACTGGAAGCCCTACTAACCACGAAGAAAATTTATCCTTTTCGACCCCTGGAACAAGCCATGAAGAAAACGCTGAAATGAGACCAACTACAGGAACTGTACAAAGTGCCGAGGGTTCGAATAATCACATGCTGGCGATTATTGAACAGAAAATGTTCTCAGATGACCGCAAAGTTTGGGCACGTTTCCTAGAGACCACTAAAAGTGAAGCTACTTTGGGGAACACGATACAATGGATGACAAGCGAAATGAAATCGAGAATGAGAGCTACAGCCCCACTGAAAAACCCGTACCAGGTCCCTAAACTGGGCGTCAATCACCTATCAGGCGGCTCAAATGATGACAAGAAAACGAAAAACTACAAGTGCTGGCTGTGCAAAAATTCCTCTCATTGGATAGATCAGTGCCGAAGCTTCATTGCCCCAGCGATTATTGTTCCAGCGATCGTTTAAAGGCCGTCAAGGAAAACCATGAATCTTTTAGTTGTTTAAAGCGAGCTGGCAGAGACCACAACGTGTCAAACTGTTCCCTCAGACGGCAATGCAGTGAGATGTTTAACGGGAGCCAGTGCAAGTACTTCCACCACCCGATGTTACACATTGCAAACAATACCAATACAGGGAGTCACGCGGCCGCGTATACAGTTTCCTCAGTTGTAAATTGTAAAGACGCACTGCTACCCGTCGTGCTGGTGGAAATTATGGGATCAAAAAACGTCAAAGAAAGAGGGAATTTGCTCCTAGACTCTGGCGCTCAGGTTAGTTTGATCCGGTTAACAGTAGCAGAAGAACTACGCCTCAAGGGTAAAGAAGTGACCATCACGATAACCAAAGTCGGAGGGGAAGAAGAAGAAGAGATGAAAACAAAGATGTTTCATGTTCGCGTCCGATCACCAGAGAACCAAGCTATTCATACAGTCATGGCAGTGGGAATCGAATGTATAAGCAGC
Source organism: Cladopsammia gracilis (assembly GCA_022457155.1). Taxonomy (NCBI): domain Eukaryota; kingdom Metazoa; phylum Cnidaria; class Anthozoa; order Scleractinia; family Dendrophylliidae; genus Cladopsammia; species Cladopsammia gracilis. Next base: position 376,075 of record JAJGOT010000509.1, on the reverse strand, counting down.
GATATCTCTCTGATCAAACTTAATGACGTGGCAAGATTCTTTGGCCTAGGAAAAGAAACATTCCGTAGAAGAGAAGGCTCTATTGACCTCCTAGTCAGAACTGATCACTCCAAGCTACACACTGGTGAAACCAAAGAAGTTGGTAACCTTGTCGCACGACATTCGCGCCTTGGATGGGTTGTATTTGGAACCACGCCTGGAAAACTTACTCAAGTGAATCAGGTCTTCAACGTAATGATCCCACACCCATTGATATGACCGACTTTTGGACGACAGAGACAATGGGAGTCGCAATCAAGCCGTGTGAATGCGGTGAAACTGACAAGTTAAGCCCAATTGAGAGCAGAGAAGCCAAAATAATAGAAGATTCGTGCCGAAAGACTGGAAACCAATGGCTAGTGCCTTACCCGTGAAAGAGACCCCAGATCCTTGTCCAACAATAGAAACCAAGCTGAAAAGAAATTAGAAGTGACTGAACGTCGTCTGATGAAAAAAAAAGAACACGCCATGGCTTATGACAAACAGATGGTGGAGATAAACGAAATGAAATTTTCCCGCAAGCTGTCTGAGAAGGAGTTAAAGGAATACAAAGGCCCAGTTCACTACATATCTCACCATGAGGTAGTGAGACCTGAAAAGAAGACCACGCCCATCCGAATTGTATTTACTCGTCGGCATCCTTTCAAGGCCATCGGTTGAACGATTACTGGATGAAAGGACCAGACCAGCTGAACAACATTTTCGGAGTCATCTTACGATTCCGCGAGAACGAAGTCGCCATTACTGGAGACATCTCTAAGATGTACCACAGAATCCATATCCCTGAACGGGACCAGCATGTACACCGATACCTGTGGAGGAATATGGAAACTGAAAGAGAGCCTGACGTACATGTATACTTAAAGACGGCACTGACATTCGGGGACAAACCCATACCGGCAATGGCGCAAATCACTCTAAGAAAAACGGCCGACGAAGCGAAGAGTTTGTATCCACATGCTGCCCATGTTTTAAAGGAGAACACCTACATGGATGATATTTGCGAATCAGTCCGTACGGTGACACAAGCCAAGCAACTGACAACTGAGATGGACGAGGTCTTAGCGAAGGGAGGATTCCAAGTGAAAGGATGGCTCTCAAACCAGCCACTAGAAAAAGTGACCAGCAGCGACCAACAGGAACCCAGAATGAAACTGCTACAAGGCGCAACGGAAGAGAAGATACTGGGAACTGTTTGGAACCATGCCAAAGACGTTTTTCGGTTCAATGTCAACCAACACGAAGAAATGAAGCTGACCAAGAGAGCAATACTGAGCCAGATTGCTCGAATCTTTGATCCGGTCGGATTTTCAGCAGCATTTTTGGTTCCCGCCAAATATCGGAATGCAGCGATTGTGGCAACAAGGATTAGAATGGGATCAAGAGCTACCCCCGCAATCACGCCAGGAGTGGATTCGCTTCTTCCAAGAAATGAGGAATCTGAACCACGTGACCTTTGAGAGATCCCTAACCCCGGTACATGCGATTGGAGTCCCAACGCTTTGCATTTTTTCGGACGCATCCAATGAAGCCTTTGGAGCCTGTGCCTAACTGTACATCAGATGGAAAACCGACAGCAACGCATACGACGTAAGATTCATAGCTGCCAAATCAAGAGTGGCACCATTGAAACCGCAGACCATACCCCGCCTAGAGCTACAAGCAGCAGTACTGGCCACAAGGTTATACCAGTCCATAGCAGAAGAGTCAAGACTGCAGTTTAAGAAAGCAGTATTCTTTTCTGACAGCAACATAGTTTTGTCTTGGATTAGCAACCAAGCAAGGGAGTTCAAACCGTTTGTATCTGCCCGTGTTGCAGAAATTGAAAGTAATTCCGATCCCTCTCAGTGGAGACACGTGCCTGGAGAGTTCAACGTGGCTGATGACGTCTCTCGAGGCATACCAGCTGAACGGCTGACTGAAAGATGGAAGCACGGACCGGAGTTTTTACGCTTACCTGAGGAGGAGTGGCCGAAAGAGGTATCGACCGCTGACCAAAGTGAAGTCAATAATTAAGAACGACGCAAAGCCCAAGCTGTTTTGAACCTGGTAAATCAGTCACCGGAGATCATTGATTGCAAGACGTTCTCGAGTTGTAGAAGGCTTGTTAGAGTTAGCGCCTATGTGTTGAGGATCATCGGGAATTTACGTATTCGAGTACAAATGAGAAGAGGAGCCAAAGACCACAGGAAGTTGAGCGACGGACCGCTCACACCTGAACAGCTGGTTAAAGCTGAGATCTACTGGGTTAAAGAGAGTCAGTGAAGCCTCCATGTTCACCTTAGGAAAGGGGAACTTCAGCAGTTAATTCCGTTTATAGACGGAAGTGGCATCATTAGAGTTGGAGGTCGAGTAGATGAAGCCTTGTTTTCGTACGAAACTAAACATCGTGCCTTGCTCCCCCGAGAACACTGGATATCACTTCTGATAACTCGACATTTCCATGAGCTCGGACACACAGGAGTGGCAACTACAGTGGCAAAGATCAGAAGGAAGTTTTGGATCCTAAAAGGCCATGATTTGGCCAAGTCCGTAAAGTTCAGATGTGTAACCTGCCGAGAATTAGATGCAAAGGTCGAAACACAATTCATGGCCAACTTGCCAAGAAACCGCCTAGAACCGATTACGCCCCCGTTCTACAACACAGCATGCGACTACTTCGGACCATACAAAGTGAAAATCGGCCGCAACAAAACAGCCAAGCATTATGGAGTGATCTTTACCTGCCTGAACACGAGAGCTGCACACCTGGAACTGGCTGTAGATTATTCCACCATGGAGTTAATGCAGACGTTGCGACGATTCTTTGCGATTGGAGGCCGACCAGCTTTGATGATTAGTGATAACGGCTCACAACTAGTGGGTGCGGAGCGTGAACTCCGAGAAATGGTCAAAGGGTGGAATGTTAAACAGCTTTCAAGAGCACAGTGCTGAGAAAGGAATGGTATCTACTCCACCGGCACCCCCACATCAAAATGGTTGTGCGGAAGCTCTAGTTAAAAGCACCAAAGTGGCCCCGAAGAAAGCCATAGGCGAACAAGTACTCACACCTTTGAATTGTACATGTGCTTACTGGAAGTACCTAACCTGATAAACCAACGACCTATTGGTAGAGTTCCCAACGACTCAGACGATGGTTCGTATCTGTGTCCCAACGATAGTGCTGCAACGATACACCGACGCACCGGTGAACCGCGATATTTTTTGTCACGATACGAATATCGATATTTGAACTACATATCGCGATATTATATTATGATTTTTCATCAACATTCAGAAATTACTGTCTAAAAGAATCCTTACCCACGTCCAAGCTTTTTTTGTAGCTATTTATTAAACAAAGGGACGAGAAAGTTCCATCCTTGCGTTGTATAGCTTCGCATGCTTCCGACACATATTTTTCATAATTGTCAGCTGACCCAGTCTTGCACGCCCACGGAAAAAAACATGCGGTTCGTCGTAAAATGTCTTCCCGTGTTCGTGGAAAAATGTATGTAATGATGTATCGTATCGTGGCACTTGTATCGAGATATGTATCGTACCGTGAGAAAATGTATAGTTGCAGCCCAGAGTGCAGCCCTATCGCGGAGTCCGCCATCTTTGTTTAAATCGTTGAAGGAGTGATTTCGTGACAGAGGGGAGGAGCATAGGCCCTTTTATAGCGCGCCTTCTTGTATATTTGTTTATTTATGCGACATTGAATTTCGCACGCAAATAGTAGGGCATTGTATTTCAGTTTCATACAAGAGCATAACGAGTCGAGTTGCAACAGAAAAAGAATGCAAATATACCTTTCTTACCTTTTCTTTTCTGTTTTCTGTTATGTCGGCGTTATAAATGCCTTGGTTGGCTTATAGAGCTTCTTCGTTTTTCTTCATTCCTGCAAGCACAGCAACACAGCTTCTTCGTCAGGCTCGTCACGCAATCCAGTTCTCGTTGGGGAAAAATAGGTTGCGCGAGCGCGGAGCGCGAGGCACGCGAGGGGAGAGAAGGGATAAAATCATCGCCTGTAGACACATGCGCCATCGTCTGGCTCTTCCGCCCTCCACACGCCCCTTAAAACTGACAGACAAGATCAGACACATTAGAAAACAGCAACATACTGGATGCAATAACGGAGATTCCTACCTCTGAGACACAACTCGTAAACACAGAACTGAATCTCTAAGGAACTGAAAACAATATTGGAAGAAGATAATGTTCCAACAGAGACAACGACATTCTAAAAATGACTTGGATCTTTATCCGCCGTGATGAAGAAACACTATCTACTCACAAGTCATGCTAACCGCAGACTAATTCCCTCCCCTCGCGTGTGTCACGCTCCGCGCTCGCGCCCCCAAACCCGCTTGCAATGGCTTGAGCACCCCCAAAAGCGCCTGTTGTGAATACATACATACTTTCTTTATACTCGAGGTCCTGGAGCTTGTTAGACTCCTAGCTTGAGATATGCACAGTGTCGTGAGAAAATGTATCGTTGCAGCCCTAAAGGCAAATATGTTGGAGGAAATGTAAGAAAAACTCGCCATAGAAGTAAGTGAACTGAACATTGTTGTTTGAATTTGATGTACTTCGGTCTTGTTAGTTTTTATAGAGTTTTGTAGACATTTGGAGATTATATAATATATATAGTTAGCCTTAGCCTAACAGCGACGCCCTCTGAAGACCCTCTGAACAAGCTTAACTAAGATGAAACTTAACTTAGGTGAAAGGTCGGAAGCACAAGAATTACCTGTAAGATTGACGACCGGGCTATTTTTCAATTTTAGCAATTCTGAAAAGCAGTATTACCCGACCGTCTGCACAGTACATTTAGACCGTACAAAAGTTCACAAAAACAACTTTTTCTCCGTCTAGAATAACTATTACGACTATTTTCCGAATAAAATAGAGTGGTTGCTTGTCAAAAAATGCCCGAGAAATACACGAACATATTTGCATAAGGCGACGCGAGTATAAAATCTAAGTCTTGTTTTGTTTACACAAAATCGCTTTTCAATCTATGTAATGAATGAACAAACACATAAAAATGGACAACACAATCTTCTTTCGAAAAATTTAATTGAAATCTCAATTAGTTTATGTTTAGAAGCAAAACGCGTACAATTTACAGTGCATCGAGGCCGAGCCGTGTGTGTCTTCGATGAAATTCAAGAAATTAAAATACAACTGAATTTAAGCTACACGTTTATAAACAATTCTCCAAAATTAACGAGAACACAAACAAAATGTCAATCACAGATTGATATCAAGATAAATTCCCATCGAAAAATGTAATTTGTTTTACCTTTAAGTCCCTCCGGCGACTACTGTACTTGGAAATTCTTTAAACCTCCGCTTTGGTGCTGAAATCCGTAAAACGAACCCATCTCTTCGCATTGCTAAAAACGTATATAGTTCCTCGAAGCAAGATTTTATCCCTGAAAGCTCTTCTTTTTCCACTAAAGCGGCTTCTGAGTATCCCTTAATTAGTATCCCTGTCTTGAGTAGCAAACCGCGAAAAACTGCAGGGAAATAACGACTTTAATTCTCCGCTAAACACAACAAAACAACTAAAGTGTTTACCGAGCTCACGGCTGTGTGGCCGCGCGAAAAACAAAGCCTTGCTTTCAAGATCCCGGATGTTGTTCCAACACCGCGGGCGGACGGGCACACACGCGCCCGCGAAACATTCCGCTAGCCATGACCATGAAAAATGAAAGGCATAGGTTCTATGAGTATGGTGCTCCGGCGGGCCTTCGGCCCGCGGGCTCCGTTATAAGGTGAACCGCATGATTTCGTAATATATATAGATAGGCTTAGCCTAACAGCGGAGCTCTCTGAACAGAAACGATGATGATAAGCTTAACTTAGGTGAAAGGTCGGAAGCACAAGAAAAATTAGAATTAAGATTGATGACCAGGCTATTAATTTTAGCAATTCTCAAAAACAGTAAGCTTATTACGAGACCGTCTGCACAGAACATTTAGACTGCACAAATCACCCACAAAAGCTCACTGTTTGAGAAATGTGGAACCTCTCTTGAGTAGCAAACCGCGAAAGAAAAGCAGGAAAAAACGATTTTGCAAACCGTTTTCTCCGCTAAACACTCACAGTGTTTTTTTCTTTTAAAATGTTTTATTTATCAATAACAAGTCCCTAAAGTTTACAATATTATCCTGAGAGGCTAGTCATTTCCGGTTACAAGGCATCCTGAGTTAAAGCTAGTCATTTCCGGTTACAATAATACAAGGTCAGTTCCGGTTTGCAGTCCTTTCTGGTTTGCACATGATTACTTTAGTCATTTCTGGTAATGAATGATGAGTTGCCAGCTATATAGGTATGTGCCGCTGTGAAGGGTATGGTTTTCAGGCAGTTTAGTCTGGGATAGGGTATAGTAATCAGAGATTTTTGGTCTAGAATAGGGTATCATTTTCTACGAAACTGATCAGTTGCATGAAGAATTTAGTCTAGACGAGGTTTACTGGCAAATGGCATTTAATAATCGGTAAGGTGTGCTGTATGACATTTTTACTGACCCCTGGTATCTTAGACTGTGATAGTGAATGAGTTTCTGCAAAATAGCGAGTCTAGAAAAGGTCTAGGATAGGGTAGGATTTTTCGGTGTTTAGTCTAGAATATGGTTGCAAAATGCAGCTAAAATGGTCTAGTATAGGTTAAGGGACGGTCCCAGCAGCACACCCCTGCCCAAAAATTTTCAAAGTACCCCCCCCCCCCCCCCCCCCCTCGGTCAATTTGCAACTGTGTTGTGATGTCATTCCTTATGTCCCTTACAGTGGCCCGAGAGTTCTCGGTGCTATTGTGAAAAGTTGCTTTATTTCGAAAAACCCCGATATACCATAAAGTATGGTCTTAATGAAAAAGCGTGCTCGCATGTCATTCTCGTCGACAGCAGAAGTCCATTAGGTAAAAGAAAATAGTCTTAACATTAACTAAAAACCTAGTATTGAGTAGTGCCGATAGGGTGTGAGTGAAAACACCCCACACCCTTCCACAGGTTCAAATTTTAATCTAGCTTGGAAAGGCATGGTAAACAGTTATCTGGTTCCACATTTGCAGTACCATTGCTAAACCAGACACCCAAGATTCGCATTCTTGACACCCACGTCAGGCCATAAGGAGTGTCCGGACGTGAGCACCAAGCTCCTAACTTCGTGGCTTAAGTACTCTTTGCCACAATTAATTTAGTCCCTGTACCTGTCTTGTATTTGTGAAGTAAGGTAAACAATTTGTCTAAAGAAAAAATTTCGTTTACAAAACATGTGGAGTTATCCGCATATTGGCGAATTTTAAAACGCTTTCCTCAGGCTTCTGGAAGGAGAAAACCTTCAATAGTATCATCCTTTCTTATACTGGTAGCCAAAACGTCTGCGCATAAAATGTACAAAAGTGGAGACCGGGGATCTCCCTGCCTCACCCCCGACTCGAGTGGAATTTCTTTAGTCAAAAAACCATTAACTATAATTTTCATATTTGCTTGACAGTATAATGTAGATATTAAGCAAGATACCAGTTTCATTGGTAATATTTATATAATCTAGAGGGTCACGCAAGAGAAATAAATTCTCAAAAATCGTCCTACCTGGGAAGGAACAAGTTTGATCTTCTTGAAATAATCGAGGGTAACACTTTTAAAAGTCTGTTTGTAAGAGCTTTTGAACAAATTTTGTAATGAACATTGAGTAGCGAAATGGCCGGGCCACCAATTTTTGAGGTTTTTCTTATCATCTTTCTTGTAAAGTAATCTAGTCACGCTTCCTTGCATTGAATCACCGAGAGAATTATTTTCCAAACTAAATTTATAATTTCGAACAGAATAGGGCCTAAAAGATCCCAGAATTTAGCGTAAAATTCTTGAGGTAATCCGTCTGAACCGGGGGTTTTCCCTGAAGAAAGTCCACGCATTGCGTGGGTAATTTCAGCCAAAGATAAAAATCCTTCGCAGGATAAAATTTAGCTCTCACTTAATCTGTTTTCAAGTTTGTTCAAAAATTCGGTTTGGACTGTTAAATTAACAGGTTCTTTCAAGTACAAATTACGGTAAAAATCGAAATGAGCCGGAGAAAAGGAACAAGCTTAACTAAGGTGAAACTTAACTAAGGTGAAAGGTCGGAAGCACAAGAATTAAGATTGACGACCGGGCTATTTTCTATTTTAGCAATTCTCAAAAAAAAAAAAACAGTATTACCCGACAGTCTACACAGTTCATTCAGACCGTAGAAAAGTTCACAAAAACAACTTTTCTCTGTCTAGCATAACTAGTACGACTACTTTCCAAATAAAATACAGTTTTTGTTTGTCAAAAATTGCCCGAGAAACTGATTTGGAAATCAAAATTGCAAAAATACACAAACATGTTTGCATAAGGCGACGCGAGTGAAGACAGAAAATCTAAGCCTTGTTTTGTTTACATAAAATCGCTTTTCAATCTATGTAATGAATGAAGAAACACATAAAAATGGACAACACAATCTTCTTTCGAAAAATTGTATTCAAATCTCCATAAGTTTATGTTTAAAAGCAAAACGCGAACCATTAAGAGCTCATGATTCGAGGCCGAGATGTCTCCGATGAAAGAAATCAAAACAACTGAATTTAATTGAGTGCGTTATAAACAATTCTCCCGAAAACTAGCGAGAACACAAAAATGTCAATCACAGATTGATATCAACATAAATTCCCATCGAAAAATGTATTTTGTTTTACCTTTACTGTAAGTCCCTCCACTGCTTGGAAATTGTTTAAATCTCCGCTTCTTCAGTTCTGAAACCCGAAGTGACAAACATCTTCCCGCATTGCTCCCATCCTCGAAGCTAGATTTTATCTCTGAAAGCTCTTCTATTTCCACTATAGCGGCTTCTGAATATCCCTTAATTGAGAAGCAAACCGCGAAAAAATTCAGGAGAATAACGACTTTAATTTAAACGGTTTTCTCCGCTAAACACAGCAGTGTTTTCCCAGGTGACGTGAAATTGCAATGTTGTTGGGTGGCGTCATACGCGCATGTTTTGCGACGGTCTACGCTCCCGCGAGTTAACCCTAAGCGACAGCGTCGGCGTCGGCGTCGGCGGCGGTGTGACAACGCGCCCGCGAAACATTCCGCTAGCCATGACCATGAAAAATGACGAGCATGGGTTCTATGGTTCTCTGGTTCTATGAGTATGGCGCTTCGCGCGGGCCTTCGGCCCGCAGAGCTCCGCTATTATGCATGTCTTTGTTGAGATCATTGTTTTACGCATCTCAGATCGAATAAATACTGTTGTACGATTGCGAGTTATTCTTCGGTTTTGCCTGTCTTCATTTTCTATATATCGGAACAGTTACTAAATATCCCTTTTTTAAGCGGCCTCAAGCACAATCTGATGTTGTAGCAAAAAGGTCTGATAACAGCGACTCGCTTGTATGATTTTCGTCTTCAATTTCGCCTTTAATAGAAGCATTATAATTTCAATGAACATTTTTTGAAAGATATTAAATGCAAAATAAAACTTTAGGTTGAAGTTGAAACAGCTCTATTGTCACCGGTCAATAGGTAGCATAAGTGTGATTTTGTGCACCAAACAGTTTGGGTGTATAAGTATTGGACATGCTTGGGTTCCCTAACAAATTCTGCATCGCCTTCCAAATTCTTCCTCTTTCCACCAACCTCCTTTCCACTCATGATAACGTCTTTCTCTCCATACACATACCTCTTTACAACTGACGCGAACGCAGACAGCTTTAAAAAACTTCTTCAAACAAAATGAAGGACAGAAAGAAATCGAAATAAACGGTTATGGTTTTGAAGAAAGCCAGCCATGCCTCAGAAGTCGAGATGTAATAACGGGCAGCTAACAGAATGCACATAACAACTTGGAAACGAGGTTGTTGACACAACAACCTGGAAACGAGGTTGATGATCTTCTTCGCTTTCTCAAATTCAAAATGGCGAGTCGGTTGCGCGTATGATGCTTTTGAAAGAATATGTTTTCGCTTGATAAATCTCTCTCGCACAAACGCTTTCCGGAAGCTGCATAGGAAGCACAGTAACTCTTGCTTTACAACGCCTGATTGCAATGACCTTGGGAACACACAAGTCACCTACCTGCGAAGATTGCGTACCTTTGAGCGGTCAACAGACAAGAAAAAACACGCCAGTAGCGGCCACACATATATATTTTACTAGACTATACACCATAAACGAGTAACTACATAACAGCCGATGTGTCTCGTAAATCGACTTCCGGGAAGACGGATCGACTACAAGAACCCGGAATCGAGTCGATTCGAGTCAAATCGAGTCGATTCGTTCACATTTTCTACTACCCTCCCTGCTTTCCATGTCACACGTGACCGATTTCCGGTGAGTCGGATCGACTGTTATAAAAACCCTCGGGTCGAACCGAGCACACGCTTGATATCTTTCGTCGCGATATGTTCCTTTCTCGTGCACGCGCTTTAAGAACGAGGAAGGTTCATGTTGTGTCATTGTTTCATTTGACCACATTTCCGGTGAGCCCGATCGGTGAGCCCGATATCGACTTTCACGAAGATGGTTAGTGTCGAACCGAGCACACGCTTGATATATTTCCGTTCTCGTGCACGTCGTCTTAAGCAACCGCACTTCCGGTCCGCGGAACCACACTTCGGGTTGGTCGGTCTACTAAATCGCGACCTGTTTCCGGTGAGAGTCGAATCGTCAACTGCCTTAGACGAATCGACTCAGTTTGGGTGTATTGGACATGCGCCTCCGCGCGTTGTTTCCCAAGCCTGCAATCAAGGGGCGATACAAGGCCTCTGGGGGAGGAGACAGAAGTGGTCGGGTATTCTAAATTCACCCTCTTTTTTTTGTTTGGTGTTCTTCTTATGTACAGACGGAATTACTTCGCAGGTGAACATCGGCGAGATTTCTGGTTCTTCTTATATACAGACAGAATTACTTCGCCGCGATGAACATCAGCGAGATTTGGTGTTCTTCTTATATACAGACAGAATAACTTCGCCGATGATCATCGGCGAGTTTGCTGTTCTGTATATAAACCAAATTAATTAATCACGTATTGTAATATTTACATAAAAACAATCGTGTCATTGCAGTGATCTCTCGTAAATGTTACGGGTGTACGAGCCAAATCTCTGATGAAGACTGTGAACTCAATCGAGCCATAGTCAAGTGCAACAATAGTTCCCAGCCATGCGCTGAATTCAGCGTTCACACCGTCTCCGGCGAAAAAGAGCAATTTTACCTAAGAGGGTGCGCAACCACTTGCTTATCGTCCGATTTTGCAGCCTGCCTCGAGCCTGACGTCAAATGTTCAATTACCTGCTGTTCATCAGACTTGTGCAATGACTCCAATGGCGTATCCAATGGCGTCTCCGGTCCTGTGACGGTCTCCAATGGCGTATCCAATGGCGTCTCCGTTCCTGTGGCGGTCTGCAATGGCGTATCTAATGGCGTCTCCGGACTTCTCCTGATTGTCACGACCAGCTTTATGTACTTATTCGGATTTTAGGCTGTTTAGGCTACTGGTCTGCAAGTAGACGTTTCTTATTTCCTTTGCTTTCATAATAATAATAATATTAATATTAATAATAATAATAATAATAATAATAAATTTCTGGATAAAGAATTTACATGCTCTACATGAAGACCTAGCAAAAGGGTACAACGAAATTGTTCAAGACCCACAAAGATGCCCTGCATGGCATAGAGAACACATGATAATAATAATAATAATAATAATAATAATAATAATAATAATAATAATAAAAATAATAATAATAATAATAAAAATAATAATAATAAAAAACAAATATTTTATTGATAACAAAGCTAACTAAAAAATCTTATTTTACAATTAATTTCACTTAAAAACTATTCAGTCAAAACACTATTTACATTATTCCTTTCGATTAATAATAATAATAATAATGATATTAATAATAATAATAATAATATTAATAATAATAATTATCTTTATTAATAATAATAATTATCTTTATTAACAAATTCTCAAACAATCTTACGTTTACAATTATTAATCTACTAGAATGCTAAAAATATTCATAATTACAATTCGTATAAATATTGTAAAAGTATTGCTAAAAAAATAATAATAATATTAATAATGATAATAATAATTTTTCAAAATTGATAACAAAGCTAACTAAAAAATCTTATTTTACAATAATAATAATAATAACAATAATAATAATAATAATAATAATAATAATAATTAAATAATCTTTATTAACAAATTCTCAAACAATTTTAGTTTACAATTATTAATCTACTAGAATGCTAAAAATATTCATAATTACAATCCGTATAAATATTGTAAAAGTATTGCTTAAAAAACTTCATTAATAATAATAATAATAATAATAATAATAATAATAATAATAATAATAATAATAATAATAATAATAATAATAATAATAATATGCAAAAATCGGCTCTCCTTGGATCGGCACATATCCTAAGGAAAGAGATGGAAGTCTAAGGTCTCGGGAGGAGACCTGACTGGAAATATTGCCCCAGGGAAAAAGCCCTGTGAAAAATTCTCAATAATAATAATAATAATAATAATAATAATAATAATAATAATAATAATAATATAACTTTATTTAACGAGGGTGGAGTACATGGTCACCCAGTAGCTTTACGCGGATAAAAGGAAGTAGGAGAATTCTGCGCGCAGGCTAGTTTAGGCCTGACTGCGTAAATACCAAAAGATCACACTGAACACTCTAGTGAATGATCTTTGTTTTTGTTTTAATATAGTGTAAGTTAAAAAGGCGGCAGTATTTTACGAACTCGATCTTTGCATGTTACCAAAATAGCTGAGATGCACAGGGTGTCATTCAAAAATTAAACTGATTTTAAAAGTTGTTTTTATTTATCATGTTAATGCTATTTCAGTTTTAATTTGAAACACACAAGTTTAAGATGTATTGTTATTGTTTTCAATGTGGCATTGTTGTATTTTCAAATAAAAGGACAGCAAATAAGGCTTCCACTGACAATCAAGAGGGCCAAGATGGGGTTTACTGTAGCATGTTATGGGTGTGATATTTTTACTTTTAAGTGTTATTGGCGCGATAGTTTTACTGTTAAGCATTATTATTATACATTGGTGTCACTAGCTCGATTTTGATTGGCTATAAGCACGCAGCTAATTATTGCTTGCTGTTTCTGTTACCTCATACCTACAGACAATAGTTTTATGCATGCAGAAGTGACGTAAGTTGTTTACTTACAAGTTGACTGCTGTGCATTGATCACTTTTTTGTGCGCGCTCTTGTCTTTACAAGTGCAGCTCAGGAATATGCATAATAAAACAATTATTGGATTCGGTTTTCGCATGATAGCGATAATTATCAAGGCCTCAGTTTGTGTTATCCGCCTCAGCCTTCGGCTTCGGCAGATAACACAAACTTTGGCCTTGATAATTATCGCTATCATGCTCAACCTCATCCAATAATTGTTAATGGATGTGATATTTTAAGTGTTAACTGTCTTAAAGAACGAAAATGTAATGTTAACCGTTATATAAG